>JASFAX010001850.1:0-48508 GCA_030737875.1 Allium sativum
GATGGGGTTAAGTCATGAATCGCTTGAATATACTTAACCAATCCAACATGATAACTTGATGAGGTTAAGTCATGAGTCACTTGAATATGCTTAACCAAACCAACACGGCAACCTAATGGGGTTAAGCTTGAATATACTTAACCAATTTAACACGGTATTTTGGTGGGGTTAAGCTTAAATATACTTAACCAATCTGACACGATGATTTGGATAGGGTTAAGTCATGAACCGCTGGAATACGCTTAACCAACTTGACATGTGATTCGTAGGGCTAAGCCATGAACGTGAATGACAACACTTAGCCAATCTTGACATGACATGTAGACGGGTTAAGTCACGAACTTGAATGACCACACTTAACCTGCTGGACGGAAACCCTAGTTACGCGGTCCTTTTCAGCAGTAACCCTCTTGGATGTATCACGATACCCTAGGGACTAGGCTAGGGTGGGGCACGATTACTGGGCTGATTGTAAGCGACCAAAACGACGGCTGAGTTTGGTGCGCCATTGTAGGTTCAGGCGGACTATGGTCGTGCACGTAGTCCGAAGTTGAAAAAGCAGGCATGGGCACCAGTAGTTTTACACTGTGTGTGCTTGGAATGGTGTTAGTGGTTGACACCCTAGGACTTGATACACCCTAGGGTGGACCTAGCACAAAGTAGCTACATTCGTGATTGGGCCGTATGACACCGACACACGACGAGCTAGGTCTTGTAGGGAGCCGATCGACTAAAGCATGATGTAGGGCGTTGTTCGATAGGTAGCGTAATCCCTAGTGGTCCTAGGTGGCATAAACCCTAGTCGAAAACGTCCTTTAGGTAGCGTAATCCCTAGTGGTCCTAGGTGGCATAAACCCTAATCAAATCTAGAAATTGTTCAATAGGTTGCATAATCCCTAGTGGTCCCAGGTGGCGTAAATCCTAGTTGAACACACGATAATTCATGATAAGGGAATCCGGCCAGAACAAGGATGGCAGTCCGAGCGACTTCAAGGATTGTGACACTACGTTGTAGTAGTATAGAATAACGTGATGGAACCCGTACGATGTACGACAAGGATCTGTACATATACATGGAAGGGATGATACGAGTTAGGATGCTAGTACAGTTGGTGTAGAGGACGTTAGACATGCGATGCTATTCCGAGTTTACCTTGTTTACCTTGGTTATCTTGTCACTTGAGTTTATCCTGTTATCTTAGTTTGATCTATTTACCTTGTCATCATGCTTATATTTACTTTCGGTTTATACATGTCATGTTACTCTTACCTGTTTTTAGGCTGAAAGTCACTAGGACTTACTCAGTCTTTATGACTGACCCTGTTTTGTTTCGCCTCTTTTTCTTCCGTTCCCCCCCCCCCCAGGTTTACAGGGAGGAAATGTTACTACTTAGTGCCGATCTTTCTGCTTCAAGATTATCATCTATGGCTTGGACTTTCCTTGGCTATGGCTATTTTACTGCTTTACTTGGAAAATAATTGGCACTTTGATGTAAAAGGTTTTAAGTAATGAAATCATGTTTTCTTCCGCTGTTTTTATATGTTCTGTCTTGTAATATTTCTGTGCATGTTTACCTAGATAATACTCCACCAAAGCTAGTGCATTCCCTTTGTGAGTGACCCTAGCGGAGGTGGGGTGTTACATTTGGTATCAGAGCAGAAAGTTACCAGACTGGGCAAAAGTTTTAAAACCTCCTGAAAACTATTCGAAAACCGTTTACAAAGAAGCAATTTTCAAGAAAAGTTTTAAAGAAAAAGGCAATTCCCCAAAAATCCATTAGCATTATCCTTTGTTCCCTTGATTGAATCTCTCTTCCTTTCTTTCCTCCGCCTGTAGTCACAGTAGTTTTAACTGTGACTAATCCTTTTCTAGCTACGTAAATGTTTTCCGTGCGATGGAGGAAGTTCTCAAGAGACCCGTTACCGTGTTATACAAGAAAGGATAGGAGTGGATAAGGCGAATAAGACTCAGCACAAGAAGGTAGTTAAGTACTATAGGACAAGGACATGGGCAAAGAACAAGATCGTCGAGGGGGCAATTGTATACTCTCACCTAAGAGGGATGGTAACGTTTCCGTTAAAGGTTTTCCTTTCTATCATCCCGTTAGGACTTTGTTTTGTACATCGCATCCTTTTTAAATCTTGCTTCGATAGTTGAGTCTCTGCACCTTAGTACCAGCAAAATAGAGGGTCCCGTTTTGTCTCAAATCCTGTTGGGAGATCGTCCCATTTATTCATGACTTGTTTGGATTTGAGGACATCTATGACTTTTGGGAATATTGCTTATGTTTTTGAGCTATGGGTTGACTCTAGGGATGAAGTGGTCATCCCGTAAGGGTGCCATTCTCGGGTCGGAAAGGAGGGTGTGACTTGCCTTGGTAATACCCTCAAAGTCTCGTGTAACCTTTAGGGTCCTGTCATGATTAGTTACCTAGAATCTCTTGATGCATTTTTTGGTAATCCATTCTAGTAGTGTTTGCCACTAAGGCGGACGATTCAGTTCGCTTGTGCATGAGATATGGAAATCACTCTAGTAAGTACACTTGGTAACATGGTTGATATTTGTTATTTCCAAGAGATAGTCTTTCTGCATGGAATACCTCCTAGTAAGTGAACGAGATCCAAGATTCACTAGTGAATTTTGGAGAGCTTGCATGAAAAACCATGAGTTCACGGATATGGTTGAGCCAAGTATGCTAGAGGGAGAATAAGTAAAAGTGGAACGAGAGGCGACAATGAAGTGAGTTCCAGCTCATATTTGGAAATAGGAATTAACAGGCCACGAAATCATGAAGTTAGAGACAGCCAAAGCACAACGGAGATAGGCTCAAGGAAATGCGACTTAGAAGACTGAAGACTAGATACGCGCATCATATCTCTTTTTAAGAGTATATTCCTGATCTCGGTTTTCCTGTAGAGCTTACCCGCATGCTATCTTTTATGCATATCCTCTCGGTCCTATTCTCGATCTTATTTCTGTTGCAAACTCCATAGGGGGTATGACTCATCGGTTAATAATACATGTCAGGATTTGAAGGTGTTCGTTAGGTTGACTAAACCTTTTGGGCTTTATAGGATATGGGTTGGGTTTAGAAAGGGATTTCTTGTAATCCGAAAAAGAGTTTATCTTGCTTATCTTCTCGATCCTATCTTGAGAACCTTAGGTAGAACCCTATGTATGTAAACATGTGTTTGAGACATGTTATGATTGATGGTTGCAAGTGGCTACAAGTGGTTGCTAGTGGTTGCTCGTGGATGCATTTACACATTAGGCACTAGATCGGCTCAGTCACCTTTCATATTGCATATGCATGAGTGTTTATACTTATTTATGCGTGAAATTGAATGTGTTATCATGTGGATATTGCATATGGATGAATGTTTGTGCACACATATAGTATTTATGTGACTAGGACTATTTGCATACATGTGGATTCATAGCACTAAACATATTTTGCATTAAGAAGATCAATCAGGCCTGATCATTTGCATTAGATAAGGAACATATACACACACTTTCTGCATATGTTCATACAGCATTAGAAATCTTTTAAGGACAATGGTTGCCTGTGGATGATGCTTTGAGTAGATGGATGATTGGATGGTAGGACACATCCTCCCTAACTTGGAGATTTCGGGGACGAAATCCTTAAAGGAGGGGAGAATGTAACAGCCCGAATTTTTAATAACGCGTTAAGACAAGAATCAAGGCAGAATTAAATTTTAAAATAAGAATCAAGTGAAACGGGTTGCGTTTGTCTCGGAATTCTGGTTGGAAACGAGTCCGAAATTTCGTAAATCGGAGTCCGTATGACCGAGATATGGCCCATAGAAGATTTCAGAAAATTCAAAATTCAGCCCGAAATTCGAAATCAGCTCCAAACAGATTGGGCGGGAAATTTTCCCGCCCTAACCCCAGGTCGACTGGGGAGTCGACCTGCCCCCCCCCCCCTCCCAGGTCGACTGGGGAGTCGACCTGGGTGTCGACCTCCCTGGTCGGGCCAGGTTAGCCTGGTGCACCTGCTTGCTTGTGTGGTCTGGTGGGCTGGCCTATGACGATTTTCAGTGGTTCAGATCTAAATTAGGGTTAATCTAAGGGCCTAAACTACTCCTAACTTCTATAAAAACACCCTAAGACCTAACCTAAATCACTAAAAATCATTCTAGCAACTAAGTGCTGCCAAAATCTATCTTGATCATGGCCTCCATCTCCAACTTCAAGGGCTTGAGCTTTCAAACTAGATCCATGACAAAGGAGCAAGCTTTCTACATCAAATCAAGGAAGTAGAGCACCATCTCAACACCATTCTATGACGATTCTTGCTCTTAATCCTCTAGCCACGACTTGTAAGTTCTAGATGCTTTTAGATTGAAACGATAACATGAATATGACATGTGATAAAGTTGAAATTGGATCTGTGCATGATATTCAATCCATGTTCTTTCTTGTTCATTTTTGATCTTGACCTTTGGGGATGAACCTATAGCATTAATTTGAACCTATGCATGTTGCAAATCACACTTTCATGTCCTTAGCATGCATGTAATGATGTTTTTCTCCCGGATCTTGTTTTATGCAAAGTTTCTACCTTCCCCTATTTATTTTCTTTTGATGAACCTTGGTCGATTTCAGACCTAGGCCTAAACTACGATTTACATACGATTTGTATACGGGGAAATTTGGGGTATTGCCAATGTAATTTGCAATTTTGGGCATACATGAATTGGCATATGAATTAAATCACGGGTTTTGAGACTATGCAAGGTAAATCAAGCGATTTGGCTTATGTAAATTATGCATAAGTGGGATTTGGAACATGAACCATGATGTGGGTTTATTTGGGCATGAACTTGACAACATGTAACTTTGGCTAGAACTTGGTAGGGTTGGGATGTCATAAACTTGGCATACATGCAAATAGGAGAGAATTAGACATATGTAAAGTGGCTAGAATTGGGTACACATTTTCATGGGCATGTAAGCTGGAACTTGGGCATATGCTTAGTAATATGTAAAGTGGGGATCTTGACTTAGATGACACATATGTAATTAACAATCTAACGGATGCCTTCGACACGAGGTTAGACTTGAGTTGTTTCGTAATTCTGCCCGGAACCGCCCGGCATTTCCAGTGACCACAACAATAGTAGTCCAATGTGAGAGGTCGTAGGCAAAGATTAGATCGTGGTAATGCATGAACCCGAGGTTGGAATGGATTTGCGGTGTAATTCTGCCCGGAACCGCCCGGCATATCCAGTGACCGCAAATAAGTCCAATGTGAGAGGTTGATGCATTAGTAAATAATAAAAAGAATATGACATGGACGGGTGGGTTAAGTAACTTGACTAGACTAATGACACTTAACCATTATAACATGGATGGGTGGGTTAAGTAAAACCGGACTTGATTTCTAGATGACACTTAACCATATAACACGATTAGAGGATGGGTTAGTTTGACCTTAATGGGTCGATAACACCCGACTAATATAACGCGAGGCATGGTAGGGTTAAGTAAACTCACGAGGGTAACACTTAACCATTATAATTTGACTAGTGGATGGGGTTAAGTCACGAATCACTTGAATATACTTAACCAATCTAACAAGATAATTTGATGGGGTAAAGTCATGAATCGCTTGAATATACTTAACCAATCCAACATGATAATTTGATGGGGTTAAGTCATGAATCGCTTGAATATACTTAACCAATCTAACATGATAATTTGATGGGGTTAAGTCATGAATCGCTTGAATATACTTAACCAATCTAACATGATAATTTGATGGGGTTAAGTCATGAATCGCTTGAATATACTTAACCAATCTAACATGATAATTTGATGGGGTTAAGTCATGAATCGCTTGAATATACTTAACCAATCCAACATGATAACTTGATGAGGTTAAGTCATGAGTCACTTGAATATGCTTAACCAAACCAACACGGCAACCTGATGGGGTTAAGCTTGAATATACTTAACCAATTTAACACGGTAATTTGGTGGGGTTAAGCTTAAATATACTTAACCAATCTGACACGATGATTTGGATAGGGTTAAGTCATGAACCGCTGGAATACGCTTAACCAACTTGACACGTGATTCGTAGGGCTAAGCCATGAACGTGAATGACAACACTTAGCCAATCTTGACATGACATGTAGACGGGTTAAGTCACGAACTTGAATGACCACACTTAACCTGCTGGACGGAAACCCTAGTTACGCAGTCCTTTTCAGCAGTAACCCTCTTGGATGTATCACGATACCCTAGGGACTAGGGTAGGGTGGGGCACGATTACTGGGCTGATTGTAAGCGACCAAAACGACGGCTGAGTTTGCTGCGCCATTGTAGGTTCAGGCGGACTATGGTCGTGCACGTAGTCCGGAGTTGAAAAAGCAGGCATGGGCACCAGTAGTTTTACATTGTGTGTGCTTGGAATGGTGTCAGTGGTTGACACCCTAGTACTTGATACACCCTAGGGTGGACCTAGCACAAAGTAGCTACATTCGTGATTCGGCCGTATGACACCGACACACGACGAGCTAGGTCTTGTAGGGAGCCGATCGACTAAAGCGTGACGTAGGGCGTTGTTCGATAGGTAGCGTAATCCCTAGTGGTCCTAGGTGACATAAACCCTAGTCGAAAACGTCCTTTAGGTAGCGTAATCCCTAGTGGTCCTAGGTGGCATAAACCCTAATCAAATTTAGAAATTGTTCAATAGGTAGCATAATCCCTAGTGGTCCTAGGTGGCGTAAATCCTAGTTGAACACGCGATAATTCATGATAAGGGAATCTGGCCAGAACAAGGATGGCAGTCCGAGCGACTTCAAGGATTGTGACACTACGTTGTAGTAGTATAGAATAAGGTGATGGAACCCGTACGATGTACGACAAGGATCTGTACATATACATGGAAGGGATGATACGAGTTAGGATGCTAGTACGGTTGGTGTAGAGGACGTTAGACATGTGATGCTATTCCGAGTTTACCTTGGTTATCTTGTCACTTGAGTTTATCCTGTTATCTTAGTTTGATCTGTTTACCTTGTCATCATGCCTATATTTACTTTCGGTTTATACATGTCATGTTACTCTTACCTGTTTTTAGGCTGAAAGTCACTAGGACTTACTCAGTCTTTATGACTGACCCTGTTTTGTTTCGCCTCTTTTTCTTCCGCTCCCCCCCCCCAGGTTTACAGGGAGGAAATGTTGCTACTTAGTGCGGATCTTTCTGCTTCAAGATTATCATCTATGGCTTGGACTTTCCTTGGCTATGGCTATTTTACTGCTTTACTTGGAAAATGATTGGCACTTTGATGTAAAAGGTTTTAAGTAATGAAATCATGTTTTCTTCCGCTGTTTTTATATGTTCTGTCTTGTAATATTTCTATGCATGTTTACCTAGATAATACTCCACCAAAGCTAGTGCATTCCCTTTGTGAGTGACCCTAGCAGAGGTGGGGTGTTACATTTGGTATCAGAGCAGAAGGTTACCAGACTGGGAAAAAGTTTTAAAACCTTCTGAAAACTATTCGAAAACCGTTTACAAAGAAGCAATTTTCAAGAAAAGTTTTAAAGAAAAAGGCTATTCCCCAAAAAGCCATTAGCATTATCCTTTGTTCCCTTGATTGAATCTCTCTTCCTTTCTTTCCTCCGCCTGTAGTCGCAGTAGTTTTAACTGTGACTAATCCTTTTCTAGCTACGTAAATGTTTTCCGTGCGATGGAGGAAGTTCTCAAGAGACCCGTTACCGTGTTATACAAGAAAGGATAGGAGTGGATAAGGCGAATAAGACTCAGCACAAGAAGGTAGTTACGTACTATAGGACAAGGACATGGGCAAAGAACAAGATCGTCGAGAGGGCAATTGTATACTCTCACCTAAGAAGGATGGTAACGTTTCCGTTAAAGGTTTTCCTTTCTATCATCCCGTTAGGACTTTGTTTTGTACATCGCATCCTTTTTAAATCTTGCTTCGATAGTTGAGTCTCTGCACCTTTGTACTAGCACAATAGAGGGTCTCGTTTTGTCTCAAATCCTGTTGGGAGATCGTCCCATTTATTCATGACTTGTTTGGATTTGAGGACATCTATGACTTTTGGGAATAATGCTTATGTTTTTGAGCTATGGGTTGACTCTAGGGATGAAGTGGTCATCCCGTAAGGGTGCCATTCTCGGGTCGGAAAGGAGGGTAGTTAGACTCTTGACTTGCCTCGGTAATACCCTCAAAGTCTCGTGTAACCTTTAGGGTCCTGTCATGATTAGTTACCTAGAATCTGTTGATGCATTTTTTGGTAATCCATTCTAGTAGTGTTTGCCACTAAGGCGGACGATTCAGTTCGCTTGTGCATGAGATATGGAAATCGCTCTAGTAAGTACACTTGGTAACATGGTTGATATTTGTTATTTCCAAGAGATAGTTTTTCTGCATGGAATACCTCCTAGTAAGTGAACGAGATCCAAGATTCACTAGTGAATTTTGGAGAGCTTGCATGAAAAACCATGAGTGCACGGATATGGTTGAGCCAAGTATGCTAGAGGGAGAATAAGTAAAAGTGGAACGAGAGGCGACAATGAAGTGAGTTCCAGCTCATATTTGGAAATAGGAATCAACAGGCCACGAAATCATGAAGTTAGAGACAGCCAAAGCACAACGGAGATAGGCTCAAGGAAATGCGACTTAGAAGACTGAAGACTAGATACGCGCATCATATCTCTTTTTAAGAGTATATTCCTGATCTCGGTTTTCCTGTAGAGCTTACCCGCATGCTATCTTTTATGCATATCCTCTCGGTCCTATTCTCGATCTTATTTCTGTTGCAAACTCCATAGGGGGTATGACTCATCGGTTAATAATACATGTCAGGATTTGAAGGTGTCCGTTAGGTTGACTAAACCTTTTGGGCTTTATAGAATATAGGTTGGGTTTAGAAAGGGATTTCTTGTAATCCGAAAAAGAGTTTATCTTGCTTATCTTCTCGATCCTATCTTGAGATCCTTAGGTAGAACCCTATGGATGTAAACATGTGTTTGAGACATGTTATGATTGATGGTTGCAAGTGGCTGCAAGTGGTTGCTAGTGGTTGCTCGTGGATGCATTTACACATTAGGCACTAGATCGGCTCAGTCACCTTTCATATTGCATATGCATGAGTGTTTATACTTATTTATGCGAGAAATTGAATGTGTTATCATGTGGATATTGCATATGGATGAATGTTTGTGCACACATATAGTGTTTATGTGACTAGGACTATTTGCATACATGTGGATTCATGGCACTAAACATATTTTGCATTAAGAAGTTCAATCAGGCCTGATCATTTGCATTAGATAAGGAACATATACACACACTTTCTGCATATGTTCATACAGCATTAGAAATCTTTTAAGGACAATGGTTGCCAGTGGATGATGCTTTGAGTAGATGGATGATTGGATGGTAGGACACATCCTCCCTAACTTGGAGATTTCGGGGACGAAATCCTTAAAGGAGGGGAGAATGTAACAACCAGAATTTTTAATAACGCGTTAAGAAAAGAATCAAGGCAGAATTAAATTTTAAAATAAGAATCAAGCGAAACGGGTTGCGTTCGTCTCGGAATTCTGGTTGGAAACGAGTCCGAAATTTCGTAAATCGGAGTCCGTATGACCGAGATATGGCCCATTGAAGATTTCAGAAAATTCAAAATTCAGCCCGAAATTCGAAATCAGCTCCAAACAGATTGTGCGGGAAATTTTCCCGCCCTACCCCAGGTCGACTGGGGGGTCGACTGGGGAGTCGACCTGCCCCCCCTCCCCAGGTCGACTGGGGAGTCGACCTGGGTGTCGACCTCCCTGGTCGGGCCAGGTTAGCCTGGTGCACCTGCTTGCTTGTGTGGTCTGGTAGGCTGGCCTATGACGATTTTCAGTGGTTCAGATCTAAACTAGGGTTAATCTAAGGGCCTAAACTACTCCTAACTTCTATAAAAACACCCTAAGACCTAAACTAAATCACTAAAAATCATTCTAGCAACTAAGTGCTGCCAAAATCTTTCTTGATCATGGCCTCCATCTCCAAATTCAAGGGCTCATTTCAAACTAGATCCATGACAAAGGAGCAAGTTTTCTACATCAAATCAAGGAAGTAAAGCACCATCTCAACACCATTCTATGACGATTCTTGCTCTTAATCCTCTAGCCACGACTTGTAAGTTCTAGATGCTTTTAGATTGAAACGATAACATGAATATGACATGTGATAAAGTTGAAATTGGATCTATGCATGATATTCAATCCATGTTCTTTCTTGTTCATTTTTTATCTTGACCTTTGGGGATGTTCCTATAGCATTAATTTGAACCTATGCATGTTGCAAATCACTCTTTCATGTCCTTAGCATGCATGTAATGATGTTTTTCTCTCGGATCTTGTTTTATGCAAAGTTTCTACCTTCCCCTATTTATTTTCTTTTGATGAACCTTGGTCGATTTCGGACCTAGGCCTAAACTACGATTTACATACGATTTGTATACGGGGAAATTTGGGGTATTGTCAATGTAATTTGCAAGTTTGGGCATACATGAATTGGCATATGAATTAAATCACGGGTTTTGAGACTATGCAAGGTAAATCAAGGGATTGGGCTTATGTAAATTGTGCATAAGTGGGATTGGGAACATGAACCATGATGTGGGTTTATTTGGGCATGAACTTGACAACATGTAACTTTGGCTAGAACTTGGTAGGGTTGGGATGTCATAAACTTGGCATACATGCAAATAGGCGAGAATTAGACATATGTAAAGTGGCTAGAATTGGGTACACATTTTCATGGGCATGTAAGGTGGAACTTGGGCATATGCTTAGTAATATGTAAAGTGGGGATCTTGACTTAGATGACACATATGTAATTAACAATCTAACGGATGCCTTCGACACGAGGTTAGACTTTAGTTGTGGTGTAATTTTGCCCGGAACCGCCCGGCATATCCAGTGACCACAACAATAGTAGTCTAATGTGAGAGGTCGTAGGCAAAGATTAGATAGTGGTAATGCAAGAACCCAAGGTTGGAATGGATTTGCGGTGTAATTCTGCCCGGAACCGCCCGGCATATCCAGTGACCGCATATAAGTCCAATGTGAGAGGTTGATGCATTAGTAAATAATAAAAAGAATATGACATGGACGGGTGGGTTAAGTAACTTGACTAGACTAATGACACTTAACCAATATAACATGGATGGGTGGGTTAAGTAAATCCGGACTTGATTTCTAGATGACACTTAACCATATAACACGATTAGAGGATGGGTTAGTTTGACCTGAATGGGTCGATAACACCCGACTAATATAACGCGAGGCATGGTAGGGTTAAGTAAACTCACGAGGGTAACACTTAACCATTATAATTTGACTAGTGGATGGGGTTAAGTCACGAATCACTTGAATATACTTAACCAATCTAACAAGATAATTTGATGGGGTAAAGTCATGAATCGCTTGAATATACTTAACCAATCCAACATGATAATTTGATGGGGTTAAGTCATGAATCGCTTGAATATACTTAACCAATCTAACATGATAATTTGATGGGGTTAAGTCATGAATCGCTTGAATATACTTAACCAATCTAACATGATAATTTGATGGGGTTAAGTCATGAATCGCTTGAATATACTTAACCAATCTAACATGATAATTTGATGGGGTTAAGTCATGAATCGCTTGAATATACTTAACCAATCCAACATGATAACTTGATGAGGTTAAGTCATGAGTCACTTGAATATGCTTAACCAAACCAACACGGCAACCTGATGGGGTTAAGCTTGAATATACTTAACCAATCTAACACGGTAATTTGGTGGGGTTAAACTTAAATATACTTAACCAATTTGACACGATGATTTGGATAGGGTTAAGTCATGAACCGCTGGAATAAGCTTAACCAACTTGACACGTGATTCGTAGGGCTAAGCCATGAACGTGAATGACAACACTTAGCCAATCTTGACATGACATGTAGACGGGTTAAGTCACGAACTTGAATGACCACACTTAACCTGCTGGACGGAAACCCTAGTTACGTGGTCCTTTTCAGCAGTAACCCTCTTGGATGTATCACGATACCCTAGGGACTAGGTTAGTGTGGGGCACGATTACTGGGCTGATTGTAAGCGACCAAAACGACGGCTGAGTTTGGTGCGCCATTGTAGGTTCAGGCGGACTATGGTCGTGCACGTAGTCCGGAGTTGAAAAAGCAGGCATGCGCACCAGTAGTTTTACACTGTGCGTGCTTGGAATGGTGTCAGTGGTTGACACCCTAGGACTTGATACACCCTAGGGTGGACCTAGCACAAAGTAGCTATATTCGTGATTGGGCCGTATGACACCGACACACGACGAGCTAGGTCTTGTAGGGAGCCGATCGACTAAAGCGTGACGTAGGGCGTTGTTCGATAGGTAGCGTAATCCCTAGTGATCCTAGGTGGCATAAACCCTAGTCGAAAACGTCCATTAGGTAGCGTAATCCCTAGTGGTCCTAGGTGGCCTAAACCCTAATCAAATCTAGAAATTGTTCAATAGGTAGCATAATCCCTAGTGGTCCCAGGTGGCGTAAATCCTAGTTGAACACACGATAATTCATGATAAGGGAATCTGGCCAGAACAAGGATGGCAGTCCGAGCGACTTCAAGGATTGTGACACTACGTTGTAGTAGTATAGAATAACGTGATGGAACCCATACGATGTACGACAAGGATCTGTACATATACATGGAAGGGATGATACGAGTTAGGATGCTAGTACGGTTGGTGTAGAGGACGTTAGACATGCGATGCTATTCCGAGTTTACCTTGGTTATCCTGTTACCTTGGTTATCTTGTCACTTGAGTTTATCCTGTTATCTTAGTTTGATCTGTTTACCTTGTCATCATGCTTATATTTACTTTCGGTTTATACATGTCATGTTACTCTTACCTGTTTTTAGGTTGAAAGTCACTAGGACTTACTCGGTCTTTATGACTGACCCTGCTTTGTTTCTCCTCTTTTTCTTCCATTCCCCCCCCCCCCAGGTTTACAGGGAGGAAATGTTGCTATTTAGTGCGGATCTTTCTGCTTCAAGATTATCATCTATGGCTTGGACTTTCCTTGGCTATGGCTATTTTACTGCTTTACTTGGGAAATAATTGGCACTTTGATGTAAAAGGTTTTAAGTAATGAAATTATGTTTTCTTCCGAAGTTTTTATATGTTCTGTCTTGTAATATTTCTGTGCATGTTTACCTAGATAATACTCCACCAAAGCTAGTGCATTCCCTTTGTGAGTGACCCTAGCGGAGGTGGGGTGTTACAGCTATGAGCCAGTGCAGTGGGGTGTGTACGACTCCATGGGGCAAGGTGGACATAGCGAAGAATTAGTGGCTATGGATCAGTGCAGTGAAGCCGTTGTGACTTCATGGGGCAGAGTGATCATAGCAAAGTATTGGGTGATCGAAGTGGTGGATATCGTATGCTTTACGCACTGAGTGAGAGATGTGAGGATGGTTGCTATGTTTGATTTTTTTGCCATCACTATGACATGCACACCCCCTCCCCTGTTATCTTTACACCATTTGTTTAGTGGCACCTTAGATTGTTGTATAGTATGTAGTGCTAACTCTTTGGTTGCAGGTCCAGGTTCAGGTATGGTTTAGTATACCTGTTATTGTTCTGTTTAGCTGCTTATCGCTCATACCAGACTTTTTGTCTGACCTAGAGTTTTATGTCTCTTCTTATTACTCTGGGTGCTCTCACGAGCAGACTAGAGACAGGTTAGCTGGTGATGCACGAGTAGCTGATTCGGAGGCGAGCAGGAGGCTTCCACGTATGATATATATATATATATATATATATATATATATATAGATATTCTCCATGTGTCGTTGGTGGTCACTACTTGGGAATTAGTAGTGTACCTCCCATATCTTGCTTTTACCTTTAGAGACAGTTTGAAAAGTTGTAATAATGATGATGTGAAACATAAGCTGTATTTGGATTTTCCGCTGCTATGATAGTTTGTTTTCAGCTTATGCACTGTCTCACCTGTTTTATGTCAAGTATGTTGTTATTATATTTTATTCCATGCATTGTGAGACATTCTACAGGTTCTTTATTGATTCTTCATCTTCTTCCTTTCCTTCTGACGACCGTACCATGCTAACTGGACATGTGTACAACGCACTTTTGGAGTAATTGTGGGTTGGTGCTGGGCGGGCCGTCACATTTGGTATCAGAGCTCTAGGTTGTGTAGTTAACCTAGGAAAAGACACTACGGAGAGATAGTACGTATATGAGAGTGCGTATTTGTGATTACTTTGGTTTTCAAAAGCTATATATATATATACTATTAGTATAGCTAAGGATGAAGTCGCACTGCACTAACACCACTATAGAGATGGTGAACCGTTTTCTCTTTACAGATTGAACGATGAGCCGATACGCAAGAGGTGCTGGTAGAGGAGCCAATAATGGGAATGTTGCTGACATGAGGGCGATGTTTACTGACCTCATGAGAGACATGTTTAGGGATGTGCAACGGGCAGCTCCCAATGCCGGTAATGGTGGTGGTCCAATAGTGCAGGCGCCTAGGGTCGATTTCGCCAAGCTGTGTAAGAATTACACTAGCCTTGGTGGGAAGCCATTCCACGGAACGGAGTCGGCCACGAATGTTCAGGATTGGTTGGATAGTTGTGATCGTATCTTCGACGACTTGGGTATCGAGGATGCGATGAAGAGAAGGCTAGCATCTCGTCGGCTGCAAGGACGAGCGATGAATTGGTGGAATGCTATTAAGACAACCACTCCAGAAGATCAGGTTACTTGGGATCAGTTTAAGGCTCGCTTTAGCGACAAGTTTATCCCAGCTGCTCAGAAGTCGGAATTGTTTAGGAAGTTCTTGGAGCTTAAGCAGAATGGTAGGGCAGTCTCGGACTATATTGCTGAGTTCGACACTTTGTCGAAGTATGGGTTATCCCTTATCGATACTCCTGAGGAGAAGAATGAGAAGTTCATTACTGGTTTGGATGGATACTTGGGGGAAAGGCTTATCAACCACATCGATGAGACTTTTGAATCGATTGTAGGGAAAGCTTTGAGATTAGAGAGTCTTTACCCTAAGTCAAAGACTGAGGTTGCATCTGCAGAAGGGCTGAAGCCGTAAGAAGGCGGTGGAGGCAAGAATAACACTCAGAACAAGATGAAGCAGAACCAAACTAAGGATGGCCAGAAAAAGAGCAAGAAAGATGTTAAGTGCTTCAGCTATGGTAAGAAGAGCCATTATGCCAAAGAGTGTCGGGCTAAGCCAACGTATAGGAAGTGCTACAACTGTGGCCAAGTGGGACATCATAAGGATAAATGTCCACAACCTCTTAAGGAGAAGCAGATTGTGAAAGCATATGCTATCGGTGCTACTCCTTCTTCATCGAATGCCCCCCCCCCCCAACTGTGGCTGAGAAAGGAAAGAATGTCGTCATTCAAGTTATGCTTTCTATTCATGATGTACCTGTTCGAGTTTTGTTTGATACTGGGGCTTCCCGTTCCTTCATATCTAGTGACCTGGTAGATAGGTTGGGAGTGGAACCCGAGATAGTCGATAGATCGTTGGTTGTGACGAACCCGATTGGTGGTTCGACTAACCTTAGTATGATTTACCGAAATTTGGTCTTATCGATTCATGGATGTATGTTTGTTTGTGATTGCTTTGTTTTGGGCATTACTGGGTATGGCATTATATTGGGGGTCGATTGGCTCCAAAGATACGGGGTGATGGTAGACTGTGAGGGCTTTTTGGTGACAGTTAGGGCGCATGATGGGCAGAGGGTAGTGTTTGGTAGTCTACCTTGTGATGGGGTAATGGCTAGTTTTATAAATTCCCTCGACATTCCGCATGATGAGTTGTCAGATGTGTCCGTGGTTGGCCAGTATCCGGACTTCTTCGAGGAGGTGACCGGACTTCCACCACACCGAGAGATTGAGTTCCGTATTGATTTAGTTAAAGATGCCAGACCTATAGTGATGCCACTTTGTCGTATGGCACCAAGGGAGCGAGAGCTCGGGGTGCAAGTAAGCGATCTTTTGAAGAAGGGGTTTATTAGAAGAAGTGCTCCGAGTGGGGAGCACCAGTTGTGTTTGCCACTAAGGCAGATGGTTCCCTTCGTTTGTGTGTGGACTATCGCGAGTTGAATAAGGTGACGAGGAAGAATAAGTATCCTCTACCGTGGATAGATAATTTGTTTGATCAACTGGAAGGAGCAAGAGTGTTCTCCCAGTTGGACCTCGCGACAGGATTTCATCAGCACCGAGTAGCGGCTGAGAGTGTTCCGAAAACGGCAATTAGGACGCCGTCTGGATTCTATGAGTGGTTGGTCATGCCATTTGGGTTGACCAATGCACCAGCATACTTCGTGGATCTTATGAATCGGGTATTCAGAGATCAGTTGAATAAGTCTGTTCTTGTGTTCGTAGACAACATCCTTGTTTACTTGAGGACAGAGGAAGAACACAAGGGACATTTGAGGGTAGTGATGGAGGTGTTGAGAAAACACCAGTTGAAAGCGAAATTTTCTAAGTGTCACTTCTGGAGGAGGGAAGTGAGATTCTTGGGCCATGTTGTTTCAGAGAATGGTATTGCCGTGGACCCTGCGAAGGTGGCTACGATACAGAATTGGTCTACACCTAAGAATGTAACAAACGTAAGAAGCTTCTTGGGGTTATCTGGATATTATCGTAAGTTTATCCAGGACTTCTCCAAGATAGCAGCACCGTTGACTCAGTTGACTAAGAAGAATCAAGCCTTCGTCTGGGACGGAGTGTGAGAATGCATTCAAGAGTCTAAAAGAAAAGTTGATGCGTGAGCCAGTGTTAGTCATTCCTAAAGGGAATGAAGAGATGACGGTATACACAGATGCTTGTGATACCGGACTAGGTGCTGTATTGATGCAAGGAGGTAGGGTTGTAGCTTATGCTAGTCGGCAACTAAAGCCGCATGAGAAAAAGTATCGTACCCATGATTTGGAACTGGCAGCGATCGTGTTCGCATTGAAGATGTGGAGACATTATCTCTTGGGAGAGAGATTTGAGTTGTTTACCGATCATAAATCGTTAAAGTATCTCTTCTCTCAGAAGGATCTAAATCTCCGACAGCAGAGATGGTTAGAATTCTTGGCTTCGTATGATTTTGATATCGCATATACACCTGGGAAAGGCAATGCGGTAGCCGATGCCTTGAGTAGGAGACATGCCAGTTTAGGGGCTATGTTTCTTGAATGGAAGCAATTGGAGTATATTGCAGGGTATGATTTCAGACCAAAGTGCGAATTGGATCCAGAGATGTTAGCTAGTTTGACGATCAGACCTACCTTGATTGAACGGATTGGTTCCAGTCAGAGGGACGATCCTAATCTATTGGAAATCATCTCCAAGTTAGAGATGAATATCGACGATGAGGAGATGAATTTGTATGGGCTTGATCGAGAAGGATGGCTTCGAAAGAATGGAAGACTAGTTGTACCCAACGTGAATGGTTTGAGAGATGAAGTGCTTAGGGAATGTCATCACTCAAAACTGACTATACACCCCGGTGGTGATAAGATGTATCGAGACATGAAGCAGACTTACTACTGGGAAGGAATGAAAAGAGATGTTGGGAAGTTTATATCCAAGTGCATGAATTGCCAGCTAGTTAAAGCCGAGCAAAAGAAGCCTAGTGGTTTGTTGCAACCATTAGAAATTCCAGAACGGAAATGGGAGCAAGTCTCGATGGATTTCATTGATGGTTTACCAATAACTAGATCGGGACATGATAGCATTTGGGTAATTGTGGATCGATTGACTAAGAGTGCAAGATTTATACCGGTCAAATCGACTAGAACGGCAGCTAAGTTAGCAGAACTATATATGAAGTGGGTAGTGAGATTTCATGGAGTACCTAAAAGCATTGTGAGTGACCGAGACCCGTTGTTCACTAGTGGGTTTTGGAAGAGCTTACAAGAGGCTCTAGGGTCGGAATTATATCTCAGTACCACGTATCATCCTCAAACCGACGACCAGACAGAGAGGGTGAATCGTATATTGGAAGGTCTCTTGAGAGCTTGTATATTGAATTTTGGTGGATCATGGGATGACCATTTGTATCTAGTAGAGTTTCCATACAATAATAGCTACCAATCCAGTATCGGTACGGCTCCATATGAAGCTTTGTACGGAAGTCCGTGCAACTCACCATCATGTTGGATAGGGACCGGTGAGAAGTTTGTACTTGGACCAGATGTGGTAAGGGAAACTTCAGACAAGATTAAGATCATTCAACAACGGATGAAGGCTGCCCAGGATAGGCAGAAGAGTTATGCTGACAAAAGGAGAAAAGACTTAAAATTCTCCGTTGGTGACTTGGTTTTTGTCAAGGCTTCTCCGTTGAAGAGTGTGATACAATTTGGCAGGAGAGGCAAGTTTGCACCAAGATTTGTTGGCCCATTCCCAGTTCTCGAACAAGTTGGGAATTTGGCATATAGAATTGAATTACCAGAGAAGATGGCGGGAGTTCAAAACGTATTTCATGTTTCCCAGTTAACGAAGTTCGTACACGACCCAGATATGACTATTTCACCTGATCAGTTAGAGAACTTCGAAGTGGAATCCGAAGTGGTTGGGAATCGCAAGCCGATTCGTATTGTCGAGCACGATACGAAGCAACTTCGAAGGAAGGCGGTGAAGCTAGTCAAGGTTCAGTGGGCGAGAACGAGAATGACTGTACTTGGGAGACAGAGGAGGGCGAAATTTCTTAAGGAGGGGAGAATGTAACAACCCACACTCTACGCATCGGAGGATCGTAGAATATTTATTTATTTATTATATGAAGTCGTATTGTCATGTGACTTTGGGAGACGACTATTGGGGTCATTTCCCATGTTCATGATTTTTGTTAATTTTTAAATGACCATTTTGCCCCTAGTTGATCTTGATTCGGCCATAACTTTTGATTGGAAAGGAATTTTGACCTGAAACCACTTCCATTTGATTCGTTTGGTGGTTTGCCTTTCCGTAGAGTGGTCATAACAGCTAAACGGACTTACCATTTGGGAGATATGGCTGAAATAAGGTTTGGAAGGTGAAAAACTGCTTAACCGGGCCAAATAGGGTGATTAGTAAATGGGCACATAACCCATTTCGGGATTAGGGTTACGAGGAGGCTGAAAAGAGTTAGGGTTTCATTCCATTTCAGTTTTCTAGCCTCCACTTACCTCTTAGAAACCCTAAAAATGGCCTCCAACCTCTAAATCACCTCCAAATCACTTTCTAATCAAGGATTAAGCTTAGCAACATCAAATCAAGGGAGATCTTCACCAAATCAAGATTAGAGCTGTTGTTTAGCATTAGTATTCGCGCCATATCAGAGATGTATTTCAGATCTAAGGTTTATTTGTGGCTAAGTTGAGTGATTTGCATAGTTCCTCACTAAATATGGTTAATTAAGGGTAATTAGTGTTAATTAGCGAATTTGAACATGATAAAAATCTGCAAAAACACTTATAAATTCTTAAATGATGTTTTAGACCTCTGATATGAACTTGGGTTAATTTGGTTAAGTTTTGCTAATCCTATCGTTAATTATGCTTGAACATGTTTAAGGGAAAATATGGGGTTTTGGCTATGTTTGATCCATTTTAACCTATCATATTTATGTTTTGGTGTTTGGGGTCACTTCTACTTGTTGCTATGACTGTATGGTATGTTTTGTGATTGATTAGAATTGTTAGAATGGTCGAAAACGCCGTCAAATGACGTAAAACACTCGCCGGAAAAGTTGCAGGAAAATGGTGCAGGCTTTCGGATCGGACAGGAGGAATGGGCTCGGACTGGATAGTGGACTGGGCAAGGGATCACCGAACCGAACCGAGGCTTGGCACAAGGGAAAGTATGGCAAAACGGAAGGCCACAATGGTTGAACTGAGATCGGATCGAGCTAAAGAAGGGGGAATCAGATCGACTGAAGGGAAGAGAAGGGGATCGGAACGGAAGAGGAAGGGGAAGTGGATCGGATCGGAGACCAGGAACCCGACCCGAACGATGGAGCAAGGGTACACCGACCCGACCCGCCAGAGAGCGCCCGAACTGAACCAATGTACTACGAAGGGACTTGGAGGCCACGACCCGACCCGGAGCACTTGGAAGGAGGCCGATCCGAACCAACAGAGAAGAAGGACTGGGGATCCGAACCGATCCAGTGATGACCAATAACCCGAGATGCAAAGGTAGTCCAAATGGAAGTTAGAGCTCAGGATCCAGTTGGGAACCAATGAGTTCACTTAATGGTTGGGCTTTGCTGCGGGACGTGTGCTAAGGAGTTGTCGACGTTCATAACTTCGATTCACAAAAAGGAATGACGGGCTATGTATCAGTGCAGTAGAGTCATCATGACTCGAGGGGCAAAGTGATCATAGCAAGACTATGAGCCAGTGCAGTGGAGCCGTTGTGACTCCATGGGGCAGAGTGGACATGGTAAAGGATTAGTAAGGCTATGAGCCAGTGCAGTGGGGTGTGTACGACTCCATGGGGCAAAGTGGACATAGCGAAGGATTAGTGGCTATGGATTAGTGCAATGAAGCCGTTGTGACTTCATGGGGTAGAGTGATCATAGCAAAGTATTGGGTGATCGAAGTGGTGGATATCGTATGCTTTACGCACTGAGTGAGAGATGTGAGGATGGTTGCTATGTTTGATTTGTTTGCCATCACTATGACATGCACACCCCCTCCCCCGTTATCTTTACACCATTTGTTTAGTGGCACCTTAGAGTGTTGTACAGTATGTGGTGCTAACTCTTTGGTTGCAGGTCCAGGTTCAGGTATAGTTTAGTATACCTGTTATTGTTCTGTTTAGCTGCTTATCGCTCATACCAGACTTTTTGTCTGACCTAGAGTTTTATGTCTCTTCTTATTACTCTGGGTGCTCTCACGAGCAGACTAGAGACAGGTTAGCTGATGATGCACGAGTAGCTGATTCGGAGGCGAGCAGGAGGCTTCCACGTATGATATATATATATAGATATTCTCCCTGTGTCGTTGGTGGTCACTACTTGGGCATTAGTAGTGTACCTCCCTTATCTTGCTTTTACCTTTAGAGACAGTTTGAAAAGTTGTAATAATGATGATGTGAAACATAAGCTGTATTTGGATTTTCCGCTGCTATGATAGTTTGTT
Organism: Allium sativum; assembly: GCA_030737875.1. Lineage (NCBI taxonomy): Eukaryota > Viridiplantae > Streptophyta > Magnoliopsida > Asparagales > Amaryllidaceae > Allium > Allium sativum. The sequence goes on from JASFAX010001850.1 coordinate 21,227, forward strand.
TTCAGCTTATGCACTGTCTCACCTGTTTTATGTCAAGTATGTTGTTATTATATTTTGTTCCATGCGCTGTGAGACATTCTACAGGTTCTTTATTGATTCTTCGTCTTCTTCCTTTCCTTCTTACGACCGTCCCGTGCTAACTGGACATGTGTACAGCGCACTTTTGGAGTAATTGTGGGTTGGTGCTGGGCGGGCCATCACAGTGTATTATCACCTATATAGAGAAACTCATTTCATTCTTTATTTTATTCGATGCTGTCCCTTTTCAGGAAGCAGTTGTTGATCCCAACCGTTGAAGATATACATTCGATACACTCAAGCGAAATGAGTGGTCGGTCATGTGTAGTCGGGTTACAAGATGTTTTTGTTGAACCCAGTGTATTCTTCTCTAGAGATACACTATCGGAAGGTGGTTCCATACCTTGTCATAGTTGAAAATTCATTACCCAATAAGTGCTCGTGGTTTTGATTGTATATTAAATAGGAGCGTGAGATGCAAACATTATACTAGATTGTTATTTATTTGATTTAGACACTATTATAATATCAAAAGAGTTTTGATATAAAGATTATCGTTTCTTTTAAAAGGATTTTGAAAGTTAAATCAAGTGTTTTGGATTCTCATAAAGGGAAAAACCGGTTGCGTGTTATACAGCATGGTCTTATGAGATATCGTTTATTTTCTCAAACTGTTTAAAGTTGTTTACTCATATCAGTCCCTTAACTGACCCGGGGTTTATTTTGTTTTGTTTTCCCTAAACTCTTGGGTGCCCAAATTTGTACGGGCAGTCAAGTAGTTCGGGTATTTTCAGATATCCTTGGAGGAGCTTGAAGCAAGAGGCTTCAGCGTTATTTAGTTATTGTTATTTCCGATGTGTTGTAAGTGTTGTACTCTGATAATAATATGTTATACAGTTAAAATTTGGTATTCCAAAAGTTGTTGTATATTATATTTTATTCCGCTGCGATGTGAGATTTATGTTGTTATTTCTGTTCTTCTTCTATCTATTTCTTCTATTTTAATTTTCTTTCTTTCTATTTCTCATCCTCTAACTTCTTTCTATTAATGATTCGGTAATTTCTGGTGGTTAGTCGATATGGTATTTATATCGATAATCAACATCGGGAAAATGTCGGTTCGTTACAATTGGGTACGCTCATGTACTAACTCTGATTAATATGAAATTTGGACTCTTATAATAATTAAACGTTCTGGAACTAATGAAAGTGGTTTTGTCAAAATCCGAGATCGTTTGCAAAATGTCCATTTTTCGGGCTATTGAAACAATGTTGAATTATTGAATTTCAATATATTTCACTTAATTCAAATTTTAAATTGGCTAAAATTTCAGGTTGTTACATCGATTTTCTCAAAAAGAACAATACGGGGTCATTGCCTATTTTTGTATGGGATGTCATCGAATTTTTTCCAAGGTCTGGCAGCTCATGACGAAATGGGATGGACTAACTAATTAACGAGGAATCTTGACAGAAAAAGGAGAAGGTAGATAAGACCAACTAGCTATTAGGTGGTTTCATTGTTCTATTATGGCTTGATCGCCATGCAACAAGGGAGAGAGAGAGCGTACGGAGATGTAGTACACGTAGGTTGAAGCTCTTCGTTGATTTTAGGAAAATAGCGAGCAAATTTTGGGAATGGGTATAGCGGGAGGAACAAGCCTTTGTGGGATGAGTGTAAGGAGGCCGATTGAAATGTCGTATATAGACTCATATTGTCATGTCTTGGACTTAATAGGCTTGTTTATCCTTTTGTTAGAACCACAAGCAACAATATTGGGTACAGCCGAAAAAAAATTCCTTTATAACCATGAATGCAGACAAACTAAAATTATTTGCCTCAAAATTAGAACGCTCTTTTTATTGCATGTTCATATTTCCATTCAAATTAATTCATACTATTCATCCAGTGGTAAAATTCCTTTAAGAAAAGTAATAAATTCGAAGTAGTTGAGGGAATAGATTAGATCTCTATGCGAGAATATAAAATAAAAGAATAGCCATAAAGCGTGTTTCCTTGAGACTCGAAGCAAAACAATCAAGCCAAATAGTTTAATAATATTCATACACTCCTAAATAAATAGAGGCGATATGATAAGCTTATACGTTATAAACAAGCAATAGTTTATTGTAACTACAACAATCATTTTAGATTGAGTCAGAAGTTATAATTGAGTGTCCAACATTTTAGTCTAGCCTTAAGCGTCCTACATGAAATCCAAACCTTTTGCAGGCCCTTTCTAACATCCCTACTCGAAGTTGGAATAAAATAACTATATTGAAATGAATTTTGAAATTTAATTGAATATGAGTTCAATAAATTGTATTTCTGAACAATATTGATTTTAAATTTTAAATTTGGAACTTAAATTTTGTTTTAAAATTTAAAAGTTGTCTAAAAATTTAATTTTAGTAAAATAAATAATATCCAAGAAAATTTGAATTGTTTTGGAAAATAAAATAACTTTTTTAAACTTGCTAAAATTAGAAAGTAATGTTTAACAAAAGAAGGAATCCTAGCAAAAATAAAATAAAGTTCGGACTAAAACTCTTCGAGTGGAATTATAACCAGAGATTGAATAGAGGTGCACTAACAGAATGTCTAAGGGTATGGATAGATTCAAAAGAAATTAAATAAATCGGGATTCTCTTATTCAACCACACTTCTATCCATATCCTTAAATAGTAATAATAAAACTAATATTAATTTCTTTAACCCTAAAGTAAACCATGCCCAGACCATTTAAAACACACCTCTCCCAACCCAACCAAAGAATACCTAAATAAAATTCAATCCGAGAAAATAAGATAAAACTAGCAAATGAAATCAAGCGATGACGAGACGATTGAGTGATGACAGGAAGCAGGTGTGCTAACGATGCGAGGGAAGGAGATGCTGACACTTTGCGTGCAAACGTCAGACATGAAGGGGATGGTGTGGAGGTTGGTTCATCATCGTTTGAGGTTGAATGAGGCTAAGACTGACAATGGAAAACATGGTTGGAACATCGACGTCAAAATTCCAATGTGTTTTGAAAGTATAACTTTTTTCAATTCACAGTGAATACAACTTAAATTGATTTAAATTTGTATAATTGGAGGTTTGATCATTAAATAATTTGACAATAGCGCAAAACCTTGTTACATCTCTTATTTTTGCTCTTTTCCTCCATCTTGATTGTTTACATGATTATGCTACACACATAATATGTAACATCTTGGTTTCATGATCAAATGCATAATGACGATAGTTAATAGCTTCTAGAAAAGAATTATTTGTTCTTTTCTTTGAGTTACTATGTGGTGATTTTAAAATGAATTACACTATATTCACATTCTATAAACTTTCAAAATTATGATATGTTGCACAAAAGCACTTTGGAAAGGACCTGTATGCATATTGTATAATACAAGTGATTTCCACTAAAGTGGAGTTTGTTCAAAATCCATTTTTAGACAAGTATACCTATACATGTGATGTCTGAATACCTGAATTATAATCAAATTATTTGGTGATTTAAATTCTTTGAAAGGTTTAGTTATGGAATAATGTTTATTAACTAATGGTGGATTATCCTGAATTTTAAAGGATGGTCTTTATATTTAATTCCACGAAATAGATTTTTGTTAAATTCTATAATTCAGAAGATTTTGTAAAATAATTTTGAACTATTTTGACATTAACAAATTTGAATGAGTTTAGTTACTTTCAAGTGCAAAACAACAATATTTCAATTAAAAATTAAATTTAAAATGCTATATGAACACTATTATTTTGATTATGAAGCAAAAAAGCTTTTTGTAAAATAAAGATTGATTTAGATTAAAATAATTTGAATTTGAACTTAAACCATAACAGATAAACGGTCTAAATATGCAAGCTTTTCTATAGAAGGAATTTCTAAAAAAAAAGTGGTTTTTTGTCCTTATATCTAAAATTTTCTTTAATTTTACCCTTGTGTCTAAAACCCCCTTTTTATTATCTGCTTTGGTCTATTTCAACAAGCATTCATCTTATGAGTATATATTCATCTAAACTAGACAAAAGATAGCATATTAATTTTTTAGATCTAGATTTGATGAAATTACCGAATATTTTTTGAACTCTCATTCTGATAATGAATAAGTAGCATTTAAACAAATAACGTGCAATGTTGTTTCCAACAATGTTTTATAGAAATAGGCATTTATTACGGTTAACTGACCGAACCGGTTCAACCGACCGTAACCGAACCGTATTAACCAACGAATTCGATTAACCGAACATTCGGTTAACCTGACCAAATTACAGTTAACCGTAAAACATACATCGGTTAACCATTAAAACACACGAGCGCACACAGAGAGAAAATGGTGATGCATTAAACATTTGGATGTGATAAAATTCATCATTTTTATTTACTCGGATTCTACCCGTTGGAAAATATTATATATCCCTAGTATTGTATTATTCAGTTTTATAACTCATGTACATCACCTTACATCGAGATGTGATCTGTATTATTTTAGATGTACTCAAGTATGGATATACATCTGTTTTGATCCAAAGCAGTGTATACGAGACATTCGTTCACTCATGCCCGTTGATTCAAGCAATCGGATGGTAAACTCTCTTTGATATTTTGATCACTAAAGTATGGGCCTTACACCTATTGTTGGAGTCCGATTTTGTTCACACTTTTTAGCAAGTGTGAACAAAACACTCGGCTCCTATTGGAGGAATTCAGGGGGGTCCATGTGTGACCCACCTGATTCCTCCAATAGGAGGAAAGTGTTTTGTTCACACTTAGAAAAAGAGTGTGAACAAAATTCTATTCCTATTGTTGCGCCTTCGTGTCTTAGTCAAATCTCATCCCCATGAGTGAGGTATGATATGACTGCATACTTGTTACAAAGAATCTACATGTGAGTAATAAGAGTTGTAGATCTACCCAGATGTCCAAGAGTTTTTGTTCATGAGAGAAGAGGTTTGGTTGTGGAAAGGGATACTATCAGAGGGGTGGGAAGAATGAAATTCCTTATCAGTTTTAATATATATGTTATATTAAATATTCGGTTTAATATGTATGTTATATTAAATATTCGGACGAATTTTTAAAAGTGGAAAACAGACATAAGAACAAACTTTGAAAAAAGAATTAATCTAAAGGACATCAAGTTTTATTTTTAGGCTGAAGGACAAACTTTGAAAAAATTAAGCTGAAGGACAATGCTAAATATAATCAGCATTTTCTGCAATGTAAAACTGAATAATGCTAGTTAAAACTAGCATTTTCGTGTAGTGTAAAAAACTGAATATAATGCTAATCACATTTAGCATTTTCCTTCAGCTTAATTTTGGTTCAAAGTTTGTCATTTAGACTAAAAATAAAACTTAGTGTCATTTAGCCTAATTTTTCGGTAAAGTTTGTCCTTCGCTCTAATTGCCTCTTTTAAAATGTTTTGTTCAAATTTTAATGATCAGATTTTTTTTTTTTTTTTTTTTGATAATAAATATACATAAAGGTTAATATAATTATTTTCAAATCAAATTAAAAAATTATAATTTGTAAAATTCCTGAAATATATTTACACTCGCTAGATATATGCTCTTAGTAAATAGAAAATGTACATTCAAATATTATATTTTCCTTTAAAATAACAATTTATATACACAGGCACCAAACACATTCAATTTAACATTTAATAAAATCATGTATTTATTTTAACTAAAACAATGTATAACCATGAAATATAATTATATTATAGGAGATTTTATTGTGAAGGACAAACTTCTATTTTTTTTTAAGTTCAATGACAACCTATCAAAAATTTATTCCCAAGAACAATACATAATGTAAAATTGATACCATACACACCATAAAACTTATACTTAACAACTGATAACTAAATTACGTTACCATACACATCGTAAAACTGATACTAAAAAATTGATGGTTAAATTTTGAGACCGTGCACACAGTAAAACTGATACCTAAAATCTGATGTTTTGTCCTTTAGAATAAAATTTCAACAAATCGTCCTTATGGCTGAAAAAAGCTCATAACTTTGTCATTGACACTATTTTCCTGTATACTATATTGCCAGAAAGTCTATAAACATGCGTGTACACGAGCAGACACTTATGTGCGTACGGAAATATAGATTGGAGCTAAATACGAAATCTCAAATAGTTATAGTACATGTTTCGATTAATAAATAACACATGCATAGATGCATATATTTGTGTGTGTATAGAGCCGAAAAATAAATAGAAAGTTTGAATAGTTGAATGGTTCTATTATAAATTATTTTAAATTTTGGAATAAAACAATATTTTTGGATTTCAATTAAACATATATCTATATTCATAGCTCGGGGGTGTTGAAAAAAAGGAAGAAGGAACCGGGGGGGGGGGTGTAGGAGAAGAGTTTAAATATATATATGCATATACACACACAACTAATATATATATATATATATATATATATATATATATATATATATATATATAGAGAGAGAGAGACATACATATTTCTGGCTTATGCAAACACACAATTCCTTGGATACGCTAAGCATTGATGTAACATACATTTACGTACACCTATATTTATTGTAAGACCTTCATTTTTGTGCACATATATGTATTATAAAAAAATTGACGGTCATGATATCATCATGTAAATTAATTAACATGTAACGCAAATTAGATAAATATAATCATAAATTGAATTAATAAATATTTACTAAAATGATGATATTAATTAAAATACAATCAAAACACATTAAATATGATTTAATGCTATCTACTTTATTCACAATAATACTATATAAATTTGACCTCTTGCCCCATTGTCTGGCAGATCTGATCTAACAGTCAAAACTTCATAAGTTAACATTCAACAATCCAATTTATGACCCTTTGCCAGATTGCTAAACAAACTTTTGCTAAAACTTCATATCAGATTCCTTCTATTTCTCCACTAGTCAGTCTACCATGATAATCCAAGATCATCCCCGGATGACTGAGTCGCACCGTTCCAGCATAATATAATAAAATTTAAACCAAAAATAGCAAATCATTCTCTCTAGAATATATTTCTGTTTCATTTTGCTTTCCAAACATCAGCAATAAAACCCTTTCATACGATGAAGACTGGTCTCATATTGAATACGTTTGAAGTAAACAAAGTCCTTTTGCACCTTTTGTTTTCCCAGTTCATCCTTCATTAGTTATCTAATGCATATTTCCCTTCTTTGCCCTCTAAAGGAGAAATGAAAATTGAGAATGGGTTTTTCAACAACTCTTGCAACAGCCTACAATTGTAGTAAACAACTACTCAGCCCGCCGCCGTCTACCGTCTACGATTGTAGTCTTAGATCTTTCTTTCACTCACTTGTTAGCAAGTGATTTGATTTTCATAAATTCACAAGTGAATATGATAGTTGATCTTTTTTATTTTATCCGCTAACTTAAAATATTAATTGGAAAGGGTTACAACTTTGGAAACATAAAGGGGAATAAAAGCTTGATCCAGTATATGAATTGACATAGCTAAGATCCACATTTATATAAAAAATCTGATAGGAATTTAAAGTAAAAGCTGGGATGTAAGATGCATTTAACAACATTGTATCTAGTAATTTTATACAATGCATAACCTAAATTTAAGTATATGAACAACGAATCGAATTAAGGCCAACTAATATTCGTTTGGGACCGAATAAGTCCACCCATAATAAGTCAGCAGTATTGAGATTTCAGCAAATATTAAGATTAGTTTAGCAATCATAATAAACTGTGTACCACAAATAAATCAAATTTACTCGTGATATTTTTGAAATGCTCATTCTCAAATATCATTTGTTTAAACACTGATCGATTTTTCGCAGAAATGCAACCTCATTAGGTCGAAATAGACAACTAGTAAGTATGACACTGCCCTCTGGAGGACATCCTACTTCATATTTTCTTTTCAAATGCATCGAACATTCTAATAGTTACATATGAAATAGTTCTTAAGTTTGGATTGACTAAATGACAAATCGAACCAACCAAAATTTATTTGTTCACTTCTGTTGGGATCTTATTTAGGGTAAGGTTGTCTCAGGTCCAAAATAGGCTTCGAAATACACAAAAACTCTCTGACTTAAAACTTTGTAAATTAGGTCTCTATTTTTCGAAAATTATCAAAAAAAAAAACACGGAAATTCAAAATTAAATTCAATACATAATAATCATTGTTGTCATGCATTAAAACTACAAAAAATGAATCAAAAGCAAAATAGCCACGCTCCTGTATATTGCAGCAAATAATGCAATTATTTGCAATTGTTGGTGATATTTCAGCAACATTTGTAAGTATTTGCATCAACTGCAAAAACATTGCTGAATTATCAACAATATATTGTAATAATTGCAGATTTTTCAGCAATTTTCATTTCTCCTCCAATTAGTTTAGATTTTCATCAAGTTTTAAACACTTGCTCAGATATCATCAATTATACACTATTCTTCTACTCTTCCTGATATATCAACAAGAATTCATCAACTCAGCAATAATATACAATAATTGCTGATATATCAACAAAAATTCACATTGCAATAATTTTTATAATTGTTGCTGATATATCAACAATTATAGTTAATTACTGCTAACACATCAGCAGTAATTCACTATAATTGCTTATTTTTAAGTTTTTTTTCCAGATTGCTCACCTGAATATTTGTAATATTTTGATTTTGATTTTTTTTTCAATATAGCAGCGCGAAAAAAATGTGAAAAGACCCGCTTTACATTAAACTTTAGGGAGGGATGCCGCTTATAACTGAAAATAAGGACTTCCGCCGAATTTCCACTTTTTTTTATTAAAAATTGGATTCATTTCGATTCAACATTGTCATGATGGAAAAACCAATTGAATCAACCAAACTCTCATTTCTACTTGAGATTAGCATATGATTCATAGGAACACCCCTAAAGCACTTTCAATAATTGTAGAATATAAATTTATCTCAATCCAGGAAAGTGTTTATGTATCAGCTACTAAACATTGGTCGTTGATGAAGCAACCTTCAATGCTGGATATGAAGTTATTTTTTTTTCGCTGTTTTAATGCAAGTTTAGATGAGTTAGAATCAAGATAGGAAGGCAAACTGCATTCATCCCTGTAACCTGAACTACAGAGACAGGCGGTTTGTTTTTGTATTTCTGATAACAAAGACGCAAGTGTGCATTCATACAATTTTCATTTACCAAAAATCAAATATACAAGAAAACAGATTTATCTTTTTCAGCAATCAATTAGGGTCATTCCTGGAGATATCATAGAACTCAATGTTTTTATATTTCTGAGATATAATCTCAGCCTGTACTTTTCTAGCAGTATCGGTGGCACAGCCAACCAAAATTAGCACAGAAGTGCCAGCAAACCCGCGGAAGGCCGTTAAATGAGTTACCTGTTCAACCACGGCTGGCCCAGCAGCTAGAACTGCCAAAAATGCTGAACCCAGAACTGATATCCTACTCAATACCTGTGTATATACATTTCCGTGCTATTAAATAAAATATACTGCAGAAAAGAAAAAGGGGGGCAAATACATACTGTTTTGATATAGGCCGCAGTGCTTTTCCCAGGACGAACAAGTGGAATTGAAGCACCTTGACGTTTCAGTTGCTCACTGACATCATCAGGATCCAATTGTAGGAATGTATAGTAGTAGTTGAAGAAGGCGATGAGCAAAATATTGGTTGGAAGATATAGAGGACCTGTAGAATAGAATGAAAAAAAGAAAAGAAAAATAGAGGACATCATCTGAATGTTATTGTTCAACAATGTGTAACTTATATCAAGTCATTTACCTCCTGGGTTTAAGGAAACTGCAGCTTTTTGAAGTGCGGCTATACCGGTAAATCTAGCTAGGGTACCAGGTAAAGATAGTGAAGATGTGGAAAATATGATGGGCATGACACCAGAACTATTTACCTGTTCAAAGGAAATAGGTTCAAACAACCACATTCAAAGACTGCAAGTAATATATCATGCACTCTGGTCAAATTTATTTCCAGCTGCTTATATTCAAATGTTGATACAAAAATATAGTGCACAAATTAACATTGGTTTAACCTATGCGTAAAGCCCAACTCTTTTTTTAGCGACCTTATTAACTCGAAGCGTAAATGTTAAGACAGTTGTGAGTTTTCTCCATGAAACGAGGAATCTCTAACAACGTTTTCGAAGATCGCTTAAACAAAACAGGCCAGTAAACTAATTAAAATGTATTCAATAGCCTCGTATCACATTCTTGGATACTTAGGAAAGAGATTTATGATGCAATCAATATTTGAACTCAACATCATTTTGTTTACCCATGAGCAACCCAATGGAGAAAGAGTGGTGAAAAGCAGACAATGTGACTTTTAGAATAAGGTACATCTGTTTCTGTTTTGCTACAAGTTAAATATCACTTTCATTACATCTTATAACTTTGACGTCTCTTATATGCTCTTGATTATAAATTTATTTCAATCAAAAATTTGTTTTTGCCCTAAACCTTGGAGATGGCTTAGGTGCATATTTAACAGCAAAGTGCTGCATTAATCATCATGTATATCATTCCACTTATCTAAACTATTGGATTAACAAGGTCAATGCAGAGAGATACGAGCTCTTGATAACAAATAAGGCATGTGCGGTACGTGGAGCAATTCTGTTAGAATAAATATCATAAGCACTGCCATGAAGTTATACTCAGATAAAGTTCAGGGGAAAATAATAATATAGCAAATGCTTCTCTCTATAAAGACATCTACTAAGGTATGATTCAGAAACCAGCCGTGCACAGAATGTAAACATGTTCAGGTATGTGAATGCACATTTTCCCTGAATCTGGTAATATGTACTTGATCTTCAAACAAAATAAAGTGCAACGATTACTTGTATGTGGACAGAAAAGGCTGGGTGTTTTGCTTTATTTTTAGCATCTGAACCGTCAATGTGGACTTATAAGCAGGAAAACACACCTTAAAAGGGAGATATGCAGATTTCTGAATCCCAGATCCCCTACTGCTACTATATCTTGATGCGTAGTTAAGTGGTATCTTTCTTTCAGCTTCCTGAAAACCTTTGTCAAAAACGCTCGCTCTCATAAAATCCATAAAAACATAAATTTAACAATCAACATAATGAGTATTTGATTACCTGAACATATACAATACCAAGAACTAAAAGAATAAAGGACAATACAATGGTTGCAAGTCCAACATAGTTCCCATTTTGATATGCCTCAGCTACTGTTCTTCCAAATGATGCAGGCAAATATGATATGATACTTGTAAATATCAAAAGAGATGTTCCATTTCCAAGTTTCAGGTCGGATATTCTCTCTCCAATATAAGTAGTGAACACTGCTCCCAGGGTCAATAATACTACTGACGATACTGCCCATTCAGTACTGAAATCATTGACATATGGTCGAAGATATACTACTTGCCCAATAGCCTTTTAATTTACACAGGAAAAATCCATCAACATGCAAGAGAGAAACCATTCAGAGTTATATTTCTTGATCCAAACAACATAGGTGCAGGGCAACTTGCACAAAGTTTTTACTTGGCATCTTAAGGATCAATGTTATCTAATCAATTCTAAAAGCAACATAAGCATCTATGGCTGGTTTACATAACCCTTCAAACTAACAACTTATGGTTAAATACTACAAAAATTAAGCTAGGTTGTGGAGAGTGTTGCTAGCAAAAATTTCAAAATCATTGTAAACCATGATCACCGTGACACATAATTAGCATTATGGTTTTGATTGTTATAAGAATTTAACCTGTACAACTGCAAATCCGACAGAAGCATATCTTGTATATTGAAGAATCTTCTTTCTACCTGCTTCTCCCTCTCTCTTTTGAAGATCTTGCAATTTCGGGTAAACTTGAGTAAGTAGCTGAAAAACGATTGATGCATTAATAAATGGCACAATTCCCAATGAACCAATTCCAAGTCTCCCAATTCCACCACCAGAAAATGAATCTAAGGTACTCAACAGGCTATTTTGGTCCAAATTACCAGCAAAAGCTTCACGATTTACTCCACCTAAAGGAACGTATACGCCTAGTCGAGACAGAGCTAAAAATCCTAAAAGCTTTAGGAATTTCCCTGGAAGAGGGCCTTTGAAGAAATCACCAAAATCGATGGAGCTATCCTCGATGGAAGCTGCAAAGTTAAGCCAACGTTTGGGCCAGCAACATCTCAAGTACTACTGCTACAATTTTTTTAAGGTGCAACGTAATAGGCATCAAGATGAATTGGGCAAATATCACCATGACTGATTTATTTAGAATATAGCTTCGTAACTGATCACAAATAGGTTAATCAATTCAACATATATGATGTGTGTTTGCAATCTATATGCACAGTGAATTGCCATAATAACATGTACCTTAATGCATACATGACTTTAACATTGGAAACAAATATAATGTTCGTCTTGTTTAACACAGACTATGAAAGGTCGATACTACAATAATAAATATAATGAAGTTTTTATTACTATTTTGAACATGGAATAGTTTAACATGGATATCATAAAATAATGAAGTTTCTATTACTATTTTGCACATGGATCACATTTGAGATCTCAGTTTTGGTTTGTTCTTGCCTTTTACAAACTGGTTGTCGTTATGATCATTGTTTTAAAAAAATTCACCTCAATACTCGTCTCAAGGCACGCCTTGAGGAAATAAGAGATAAAACATCTTGAGGCTTATTCCAAAAAGCTTTTTACCTCTAAAGCTTACGGTTCAACAACTTGAGGCATACAAAGAGCATAAAGCGTACGCCTCGCACGCCTCAAATAGCCGAGGCATGTTACTTAAAAACCTTTTTATCTTTAGTTGTACATATTAACGTAGACAAAAGTCATTAAACTTTAATTACTTAAAGGAAATAAAAAAGACAAAATATAAGAAAATAAAAATTAGCATTTTTACATTTCAATATCGACATGATCAGGTGAGATTCTTTATGAAATAATGGTCATGAGCAATGTGATGAATTTTCTCATTGTTATTCAAAGCAAGGTTTTCAAAATAAGATTCAAATCGTAAATCGTAAAACTCAAACTATGAATCGAAACGGGATTTAAATCGTGAATCATGGATTCAAAAAACATTTATTCTATAGTTTGCACACACTTTGAAATTAAATTTGATGTTTAAACTTCTACATCTAAATCTAAAACATCATTTTTGCTCATGTTCCAATTTTAATTTGTTTTTAAATGATTAAAATTGGAATTGTAGACCTAAATAAGTATATTAAATATATTAATTTGAATTGAATGATATTTCTGAAGTGTGGTATTAGCTTGGTTTGAATCGAAATATGAATCAAATCGTAAAGGGTGAGATTCGATTTAAAACGGGATTCAAATCGTAGGATTTTAAATTTTTTGACAACAATGATTCAAAGAATGTTTTTCAATAAACTTTGTTAAACCTCGAAATAAATTTTGCAAATCGATTTGAATTGATAGAACGTATCAAAATTGGAGTTTGATGTGATCTTCAAACAGTTTTAGGAAAACAAAATTTGAATCATATGAGTTTCGATTATTTATAGTTAATCTATAATAAAAATATATACTTGGTAAAAGTCGGATCGTAAATTATTTGTTTTTCATTTTTTGCATTGGTTAATTTAAAGTGTCAGGAATTCTTTATTTGTTTTATGTTTTATTTTTACCCAAAAAGCTTGCTCCTCAACGCTTTGAGCCTTACGCCTCGCCTCGTAGACTTGAAAACGCCTCATGTACGCCTTTTGCATTTTAAAACTTTGGTTATGATGCATATGTTTCAGTGTAAAAATATATCTTCATGAAGAATATACAACACTAGGATGTTGTGTTTTCATGTTTCTATTTCTCAATTAGAACAACTATTAAATGTTCACAGCTTATCAAAGGGAAATGATGCAAATAAAATTGTCAAACACACACACACACACACTCAAATACACACACACACATATCGGATAATTTTAAATGGATATTGAGTTTTCAGCCATCGTATTACTTTAATGAATAATTTTGAAGGTATTAACCACACGCGCGCACACACGGACAAATGCAGGTGGAAATTCGTTTTATTAGAACTAGAAGTCGTAAAACGATAACTTAGGAGCTCCAAATAACCATGATTTTGCACTTAAAAACTGATGTAGATATACTTCTATAAACATGATTTTATATGATTGTCCCTTCGGGGACATCCGATAAAACTGGAACTACAACGATACAGAAAAGATTAGCATGACCCCTTCACAAGGATGACACGCACAAATAAATGGTCCAAAGACAATAATTTTGTACGACTGCAACAATAAACTTCCCTGTACTGCTATGTTCACTTGTACTCTATTTCGACAATAAATGACATTTTAACCCTGCCTTTAAAAAAAAGAACAATAACCAAAACCTGCAAGTCCTCTGGAAGATTTGTCCCTTTTGGTGCCTGATGAGCTTTCAAATGTTTGAGAAAAGAAATCTACAACATTTCCCCAGGCAGAGTTGAAACTCGAAGATTTCTTCAAATTAAGACCCAAAGGATCAAAATCCTGTTGAGTAACACTGGAAAAAAGCAATTACTTGGTGAACTTTGAAAAAGCATAGTAATATCGCTGAACGGAATTATTTTAGTACGAGTAAGTTCACGTCACAAAAAGTTAAGAGTTACCAACATCCAGCAATAATGGTAAAAAGAACAGAAAGGAAAGATAAGAACTACTGAACCTTTTAGTTTTGGGACTGCCGCCGACCGACATAGCTGCTTTGCAGAAACGACGACCGTAACTTCTCGGGGCGACGGGATTCCGATATAAAGAAGAAAGGGAGCCGAAAGGCTCTTGGAGTGATAAGAGCATCGATTAAGGGGTGAAAGAGGATAACGTACCCAAGACCTCTAGCTAGTAAATACACCCCTGTACACTTGTGAAACCAGCAACTCAAGCACCCATGGAAATTTAATGGTGATAGAATGACTAAACTACTTTCGAAATACACAAAGCAAAACTTGTATAAATTAGGTCTATTATTTTCTACGAAAATCATCAAAAAAAACAATTAAAAAACTTTTAAATTTTAAAACCTTTTTCAGTTTATATTTATCGTTTAATTCATACCAGGAAAGTTATAATAAAAAAATGAATGAAAATAAGAAAGTGTCAGCTCCAAATTTTTTACATAAACATATGTATTTGACATACAAGCAATTATAACCAAGTAATTGCGTAATTGTATGAAATTATTGATGAATATTTCAAAATTTTGAAATTAATTTCAAATCATATTCATCATCATGTTTATTATAGAAAAAACCAAAAATAATAATGCATAACGCACACAAACAAAAAGGACCACTTCCAATCAAATGTTGCAAAAAAATGTATTTTTATAGAATAATTGCAGATAATTTTGTAGTTTTTCGATGTCCATAAATATTATTATTTTTACTCAGAATATCTATGCATATTTCTCAATACGTATTGACATTTCTGTGTTTTTTTTTCCACTTTACCCATTTGCCTATAATTAGTATTTAAAATTTTATGATCTTTTTTTTAAGGCAATGGAACAAAAAAACAAAACGAATTTGTTACAGTAAACTAATTCTAGGGATCCGCTTTACAATTGAAGTTTGCATAGAAATGCATATTATACCATGTTTGATTTTAGATATATGTGGTTGATATTCACGGTTTAATATACGGGTTAGAATCAATTTTTTAGCTTCTATGTCTAGAACTATTATGTTAATGGCAAATCTTTCGTTACCATATCATTATTGGTTAATTGTAATCATTCTGATTGAAATCGATATGTTATTTTTACCATTATGATACAACAACAACGACAAAGTCATATATCCCAAACAACTTGGGGTTGGTTAGATATGGAACCCAAAATTAAAATAAAATAAAATTAACAATGATGATAATAATATATATAAAGGGTTTAAAATAACCAAACGAATAAAAAGTCGTCCGATAAAGTTTTTTTTAAAATAATAATAATAATAAGTAAAAAGGTTCAATAAAAGTGAAATAAAATCTAAAATAGTAATAAAAAGTAAAAAGGTTCAGTAAACGTGAAATAAAGTCTTTAAAAAAAAGCCTAAGGTTCTGGTACATGGATTGCCAATTTCCATGCACTTCTATCAACTACCAGCTCTTCCGATAAACTCTAGTTACTTAAATCTCTCTTTATTATCTCCTCCCATGTCATTTTAGGTCGACCTCTACCTCTCTTTGGGCCTTCGGCGCGGCCTAGAATTCCAACGCGTACAGGTGCATCGCATGGTCTACGTTGGATATGTCCAAACCATCTCAAGCGGTATTGGACTAACTTCTCTTCAATAGGTGCAACTCCAAGTTTTTCCCGAATATCCTCATTTCTAATCCGATCTCGTCTGGTATGCCCACAACTCCAACGCAGCATCCGCATCTCTGCTACGCTTATCTTCTGGACGTGTTGCCTCTTAGTAGGCCAACATTCTGCGCCATATAACATTGCAGGCCTAACTGCTGTCCTATAGAACTTTCCTTTAAGCTTCTGAGGAATCTTCCGATCACAGAGAATGCCAAATGGTAGTTGCCATTTCACCCGTCCTACTTGAATTCTAAAACTAACATCCTTATCAATCTCTCCATCAAACTGCAACATAGATCCTAAGTATCGAAACGATTCCTTCTTGGGTACTACTCTATCGGCCAGGGTAACTCTCCGTCATCTGACCT
Organism: Allium sativum; assembly: GCA_030737875.1. Lineage (NCBI taxonomy): Eukaryota > Viridiplantae > Streptophyta > Magnoliopsida > Asparagales > Amaryllidaceae > Allium > Allium sativum. The sequence goes on from JASFAX010001850.1 coordinate 38,024, forward strand.
GACACTGCTAAACTCACACTTCATATACTCTGTTTTAGTTCTGCTAAGCCTGAAACCCTTTGATTCCAAGGTCTCCCTCCACAACTCCAATTGTCGATTAACCCCCATTCTACTTTCATCAATCAGCACAACATCATCGACAAAGAGCATACACCAGGGAATCTCCCTTTGTATATTTTTTTTGATTTCATCCATCACTAATGCAAAAATATAGGGGCTCAAAGCCGAACCTTGATGTAACCCTATGTTAATTGGAAAGTCTCTGGTCTCAACATCGCATGCCCTAACACTAGAAACAACCCCCTCGTACATATCCTTAATAAGGGTAATATATTTTGATGGCACTCTCTTCCTTTCTAGTGCCCACCACATAACCCTCGTCGGCACTCTGTCATAAGCTTTCTCTAGGTCAGTAAAAACCATGTGGAGATCTTTCTTCTGCTCCCTGTATCTCTCCATAAGTTGCCTAACCAAGAAAATCGCCTCAGAGGTTGACCTTCCAGGCATAAAACCAAATTGATTCCTAGAGACACTTGTCAACTTCCTCAAATGCTGCTCGCAAACTCTCTCCCGAAGCTTCAGTGTATGACTCATAAGCTTAATTCCTCTGTAGTTCGTGCAACTTTGAATATCTCCTTTATTCTTGAAGATTATAACTTATCAGTAACATTCCATCAAAACCAACGACAATGATAATTTTACCCATCAATCTAAAAACACATGTATATTCACGTAATATTATTTTCTAGAAATTATATCCACGCAGTAAGCTTTATTACAAATATTTAGAATGAAACATGTGATCAAATTTAGTTTAATAACCCAATGAAACAATTCTAGTTACACTTTTTCTCATTTAAATCTTTTATTAAGTAACACTAAGGATAGTATAACGAGGATGCGTTATAGTGTAAAATCATACTAAATTATATGGTATTTTGGACAAACGGTAATTTATCATTATTAGTGTAATTGTAACAACGATGGTTTTGACCACCCAGGTAAGTAAAATTTATAGTGTTGTTTGTAATTTAATAGTAGAGATAATAAAATGTGAATTTAAAATGGAGAATTTATATAATTATCTAAGTTGACTAATCAACGGTTTCGAGTTGGTATGTGAGTTTTGTTGGTTTTGCAATAATTTTGTTTAATTAAATGATAAGAGAATTTTCAATACGTGTTTGTTGAATAAATATGTGTTGCTAAAATGGTTTACCATGTGCATACGCTACGATTAGCCACTTATGTGGTATCCGCGGACTAGGTTAGGTGCACTAGGGGGGTTTTACGGCTTCGGTCGGTTTCCCATCTGAACAAATTCAAAAATAATAATAAATAAAAGTAAATAAATAAATATAAAGAACACAAAGTTTGAAAAACTTTATAATGTAAATTTGGTGGAAAAACATGTGCTAACGATTTTATTTACCAAAATACAATAGTTTTATTGCTAACAGTAAATTTTGTTGTGAATAAAGCATTTGTAAAATTTATTTGGATTGCAGTTAAACTATAATAAATGAAATATTGATTAAAAAATCAATATTTGTGTGCCTAAAATATTTTAATGTGGTTTATACATTAATTTGGGAAAGTGAATGATTTTTCGTGCAATTTTAGTATTAAAAATGTAAGTTTTAGCAACTGAAAGTGTGAAATAAGATTAACCACTTATGTGGTGCTCCCGGATCGGGCTAGGTGCACTAGGGAGGGTTTTACGACTCCGATCGGTTTCCATTCTTAACAAATTAAAAAAAAAAAAAAACTGAAAGTGTGAAATAAGAGTTTAATTAAAAGTGAAAACTTTAATGGTGGTTATAAGTTGGAAATCATATTTAGTTGGTTAAAGTGGTTTTAAAATTTGTTGTTAAAAAATTTGTAAAAAATATGGAAATGAAAAACATGTAAATTGTCAAGTATTTGTGATTGTGTGGGTTAAGCAGTGTATAAAGCATGTGTTTATTGGAAACTAATCGTCTAATTAACATAAACTGATTGCACTCCCTTATTAGGCAGGTTTTGACCTAAGGACCAAACCCAATTACCCATATTCAATAAGCAGGTGGAGAAAAATAAACACAGTACGTATTTCCTCATAGCTTATTCTCCTTCTTCTTTCTGAAGTCTTTTCACTGAGAAAAACCAAAATGTTCCTTTTCAAATTCTAAAATTTAAGTCATTCCACAAATCAAAACAAAAAATGTTTGAGAAAGTGAAATCTACCAGAATATCAAACTCTGGATAGAGATATTCATCCAATTTCTGGAATTAGAAAAAAAATAATTTATTGTGAAACTTTCTTTTGTTGCATGCCAGTTCCTTGCAGGCTACAGGTATTTTGAGTTTTTCCCAAAGCCAAAAGCTCTTAGTAGTCTTGCAATATCGTTGTAATTCATTGCAAATCCATCCAACATGTGTTAATCCTCACTCTTCTAGGTTAAATCATCTTTGTATGTTGTTAAATCTCTAATTTCTATGTGATTTTGATTTATTGTAAATAGAAACATGTTTTGATGTTTACAGTAAAATATTATTGTATACTAAACTTTCTGATCATATATCTTTATTAGTTTGTGCCGGAGTTATGTTTAATCTTTTCCGGATCATAGTGTAAGTGCGGCTCTATTTGTACGTTGAATTTCATGTCCAAAATTTGCAGGAACCTCTTCAAAATTTGCTTTGAAAATCGATCAGAAGTAGAAGAAAATTCTTATAGAGTTTGCGTAGCAATGGTTGACACTTGACCTTGTAAGGTTGGCCTATGCATTTGTATGGCTCGACCTGGCCAAGTTATTTTAGGCTAGGTCGAACTCCATATTGCGTGTGTTCAGCTAGCTAATTCTTTTGATTTACTTGTTAATGGTTTTGCTGCATCGTTTTGTATTGTTTTCAATAGACTAGTTCCTACAAATAGAAGATCCCATAGTAACACTGATCTATACTCTGGATTGACAAATTTTCTTGTGAATCGTGTATGTCGATTTCGTGGAGTTTTCTTTGATTTCTGCCTATTCTGTGCACGTTTTTTATAAATTGTTTTAGAAATAATTTTTATACAAAAACCATCTTTTGGAATAAATGTTTTGGAAAATCGAGTTATAAAATATAATTATTTCAAAGCTGATTTACATATAAATATTCTCTATCATAAGGAGATTTTTGAAGAAATAATTTCTATCATTTTAAAACTCATTTTCTCAAAATATAATTTTATACATAAAGCACATGTTTTTTCACTCTTCGAGAGAACGAGGAAATGGCTTAAACGATATAACAAACCATGTGCCGTTAGATACATGAGTTTATTATATCGATTAATTCCAGACTTGTTCAATTGAAGCTCTACACAACTGTGGAACTGATTGACTTATAGTAAACTTATAAGTGAGATTGTATGGTCAGGGATGCACTATTATCATTATTCATGCAACTGTTTGGAATCCTATGACACGTTATATTGGCATTACCAGTACAAGGCCAATGGGCTATTTTTTAGGCTGGTGGGCCGAATATTAGACTGTGAGTCATTATTTAGGTTGGTGGGCCATTATTTAGACTGGTAGGTTATTGCCATTTAGTGATAATGCTCATGCGACGCAACATAAGCATGCCAACGATGATATAGATCCATTTTCGATGTTATTTATATCTATTTATGGTGATATTTCTAAATTTCAATATATTGATTTCTAGATTTGTGATTATAAATGTTTTCACCTTTTTATTAGTGTTGGTGTTATATAAATAGCCTTAGAGCTATGCAGTGATTCTATATATAGAGATTACATTGTGCTTTGAACTCTAAACGAGGTTATATATGGCATTTTTTTGATGATTTCCATCTTAGTGTTTCTTGGTGTTTGAAATTTTCTATCGCTTAGCCTTAGACCCTAAGCGAATTGGTGTTGATGGAAATACACGTGTTTGATGTTATCACTTATACATAAGACTTATATTTTTTATTTAGATAAATTATTCTCATGTATACTGTATCATAAGAACCTATATTGTTACTTCTCTAGTGAGAGGTCTTACCATCATGTGATATTATTCTTCACCTGTTACATTCTGATTATCTTATTTAAGCTAGAGTGGCCTGTGTATTTTATGTACTTGTGTCAGATCGAGTTATTTCAGGTTAGTTGCTCGTAGTAGATTTCTGTTTTGCTTTGCTTCCACCTTAGATTAATCTATATGAGGCTAGTACTTGAGTCGAGCAGTTAAGTAATCATGTGTTATGTCTATATTCATTTTGGGACATGTTCTATTTGTATATGGTTCCTAATAACCTCTCGTTTATGTAGCACATATGATGTATTTCCACTATTTGTATATATATGTGTTATGTTTTGTGATCCGTTGATTGTGGAGTTGTTATAGTTTGTTCTGAAAAGATCCTTAGGCACCGCAGTTTTGTATTAAACTTGAATCGAGTATGTCAATCCACTTCAGATAAGAAAAGAAAATTGTGAGCACCCAATCGGCGTATTTGATACTCGTTTAAGACAAAACTTACAGATGGTCGTTTTTAACTAGTCCTATTAATAGCACTAACAGACGGTATTACTTAGTAATGCTCTTTGTTAGCGTGGATCTCGGGTGGGGCATCACAAAATTGTATCAGAGTGGAATTCAGAACAAAGCACGATAAATACAGAACAGAAACAGAATTGTACATGTGTTATAGCAACAAAGGATAACATTCAAATCAATCATTATCGCATTTTGTCGTTATCTTTAATCATTATCCCTTAACATTTTGAGTTCTTGGGGTGAATATTAATCTGAGATATGCGTCTATGAGTGTATTTTAATTCTGTGGTATTTCATAAGTTGGATCCTATTGTTGATAGTATACGTAACAACCTGGGTTTTTGGGTACCAAATAACAGACTAATCATAACAAACTCTGTAACTTAGGAAATTATGACATTAGTTCGAGGACTTAACTCGTATAATGATCTAAGCTGAGAAAAATAAGGAATATGAGGTTTATAAGGAATGGTTATGTTAAAATAAATTAAATATCAAATAAGAACATTTATTCCAGTTTGTGTTTGTAAAATAAATCTTTTTGAGAAAAATGTATGAATTGTGTTTATAGGACTCATTTTACCAAACGTAATAATTGAGAAATTATTTCTCAACAACCTTTTTAGTTATTAAGATGGATACTAAAAATATATAATTATTGATTCGGAAATCAATATTTAAGTATAAGCTTATTTTTAGTATGCTTTCAAAGTTGGTTAATATAAAATCATAAGTCCTTGGGCAATTTTTTTAAGAGGTAATTAGGGGGAAGGACAAACTTTGTCGAAAAATTAGGTTGAAAGACACCAAGTTTTATTTTTAGTCTGAAGGACAAACTTTGAACCAAAATTAAACTGAAGGAAAATGCTAAATGTAATTAGCATTATATTCAGTTTTTTACACTACACGAAAATGCTAAATGTACTAGCATTATTCAGTTTTACACTGCAGAAAATGCTAATTGCATTTAGCATTGTCCTTCAGCCTAATTTTTTTCAAAGTTTGTCCTTCAGCCTAAAAATAAAACTTGATGTCCTTCAGACTAAATTTTCTCCAAAGTTTTTCCTTATTACTATTTTCCACTTTTTAAATTATTGTTGACCCCTTTTTTTACAAGACACATACTGGATTTTCGGCTATCGAAGTGTTCACGACTTGGACATGGGCTTAAACAAGCCCATATATACCCAATTAAAGTGTGAAGCACTCAAAAATATGAAGATACGAACGTTGGATTCTAGATCGGTGAAGCTCGGTTCGGCCTTCATCCATAGCATCTCATTTCGGTTTGACATTCCCAAATTAATGAAGTGGGTTCGACATGTTCGGCTCGATATGTCATGTAACCATGCTACTTCACCAATTGTTTTTTAGGTCGGCCAATCCGGGTCGGCATAGCCAAACCAGAATATGTCGACCTGAATTCTAATATTTTATAAAGACCGATTCTATTGCTTAAACATGATCAATACACTACCCTACTCTACCAGATTGATCCCCATGTATACTATCGAGCCGGATTCATGACCTCTCTATAAATAGCTGGATTTTCTTCATTTCATGGGATCAAACTTTCCTGCTCTGACTGAATAATGCAAGGATACTTCCATAGCCAAATTTAACTTCTTCTTTTTTTGCATTTTTTTCATACAAAACAACTGTAACTTGTAATCCAGCATTATAATACAAGATTACTTGAAGTGGACGTAGGCCTGAACGCCGAACCACTATAAAATATTATGTCTCCCTTACTTTTCTTGTGCTTTGTGATTGTGAATTATTGTAATATGTGAATTTTTTTTATTTGGGTGTTGAACTCAGAAGAACCAAATTCTATGTTAACACTTTGATGTGTTAGGAGAGGGGAACGCAATCTAATTTTACTGAATTCGAATAGTCATCACTTTTAATCTACAAATATGGTGAACATGAAGAAAGATGGAACTTTCTCCCGTGCTGAAGATATGAGATATGCGGGCATTAGAAACGAAGGAAGTCCAGAGGCTTCCTCTCACGATGATTCTTCCATTTATCTCACTAAAGAGAGGATGGATGGAGTCTTGAATGACTTGAAGCCCCAGATAGAGCAATAGGATGGGCTCCTCCGAAGGCAAGAGAAGATGATGAACAACATCCTCGCAAGAGTCAGAACTTAGTCGTTGAGACAAGACCCAACAACCCAGCTCCCACTCAAACGGAGAACATGCCACAAGCTGGATCAGCAGTAATTCTGGCTCGGCCAGGAGCAAATGTTGAACCAGATGGAGCAAGGGGCAACCGCCCCGGAAATGGTTATTTACTTCATGACACTTCAATTTGCGATGTTTTGAATGATAGTGCTAAAAAAAATTAGTCAAGCCCAACCTAACATAGCTTTGGAAGGGAAGGTGCAACAATACCAAGACCTTGGTTCGACTATGCCGAACCGGCCCGGCCTGGTTCGACAATGCCGAACCGGAAGCTGGAGGCAGGGTCGGGCTATACATGGATGCTGTAGCAGCCCTCTCGAAAAGCAAACACAAAGATCTTTTAGCACAGTGGTTAGTGCGTAGTGTTTATTTCCAGGAGGTCGGGGGTTCGAATCCCGTGGGTGTCACATTTGGTATTAGAGCCTATACCCAGCCGGAATTGTGTGTGTAATGCTGCGGATGTCGATCTGTGTTGTACTGATGTGGGTCACATGCACAACGCCTGGGTGGTGAGTGATATGAGCCAACGAGGACGTTTGGCTCTTTAAGGGGGGCAGTCTGTAACACCCCTCTCGAAAAGCTAACACAAAGATCTTTTAGCACAGTGGTTAGTGCGTGGTGTTGCTTTCCGGGAGGTCAGGGGTTCGAATTCTGTGGGTGTCACAGATGTCGTGGATAGGTGTCCCCTCCTATAGGATTATACAATGTCGGCAACGACATTGGTTTTGATGATTGGCAACATCTGCTTGAGCTGCTTGGCAGCGAAAATCAAATCGCGGATGTGATTCGACGTTTCACTAAAGGTGGAACACCTCAATCTGACATGGATTGCGTCAACCGCAACCCTTTCACACGCGATATTAGGAATTCATGTAACCCACTAGACTTCAAATTACTTGTATTGAAGGCATATGATGGTAGGAAGGATCCCACCATACACTTGATGCGCTATATGCGCCATATGGAAATATTATCAGCATTAGAGAACATCACGGCCAAATGTTTCCCTCTTTTCCTCATCGATGTCGTTGTTATGTGGTTTAGGCAGTTGGAGTCTGAATCGATCAGCAGTTGGAACGTGATGGTCGCATGATTTGTAGAATAGCTTAGGGTCCACATCTCAAGACCCAAAAATGGGATGACTCTTACTTCAATCTAGCAGAAGTTTGGAGAGACCCTGCGCTCTTTCTTGGAGAGCATTTAATATAGCGGTTGCGTCGGTAGGTCGACTGGAATCGTCCATGGTACTAATGGAAGCGGTGTCCGACATCTTGGATAAGTCGAATCTTAAGCTTTCATTGCGGCGGGACCCACCGAAGGACTTTGGCGAATTCTACTTTGAGGCAGATAGATTTCTACATGAAGAGGATGATAGAATCTTGAAGGAGGCTCTTGAAGTTAATGTGACTAAGGATGAAGGGTCGTTCGGATTTGGAAAGAATAAAGATAAGGGCAAGGGAAAAGCCCCGACTAAAAACAATTGAAAGTTTTAGCCATGGAGAGAGCCAATATTCGATAAATACACTAAACTCAATACTCATTGGGGGATATCTACCTGGAAATGCATGGGCTTGCTCCTTTCAAGAAGCTTACTAGGAGGATGCCAATATAGAAAAAGTGGGAGTCTGGAAAGCACTGCCTGTTCCATGAGATGGATGGTCACGCTACGAATGGCTATAGGCACTTGCGTGACATAATCAAAGAGCGTGTCAAAAGTGGAGAGTTGGCACACAATGTTAGGGCTGCATCCCCGGGTCAGCCATAACCTCCTACTATCCTCGAAGAACGGGCCTGGATAGAGATCGTGTAAGCTGATCATTAACTGATATAGATTCCTTTGAACTTTGGATTTCCTAGATATTTGCTTTCTTCTGTTTTAGGCTTTTCGATGATTACGTCTGCCTACCCATGTACGAGAACCGGAGAGATCCCTAAGCATGCTCTTTGCAGACAATAGACCATCCATCTTTGATTTGTAATAAGAAGCGGCTGAGTTGGCTTACTCGCGTATGGGAATCAGTGAGATCCTAAGGTGTGCTCTACATCTGACGATAAACCATTATGTCTTGTTTAAATTATGTGATGGTTATGAATTTTAATAAAATGGATCTCGAAACACAGACTATGTTTGTGGGACTTAGTTGTCTTATCAGGATTTGGCAAGATCACTTGGTCATATCCTAGGTACGGACCATACTCGATTTGGATTTCCAGGTATGGACTATAACTGAAGGGTTGGACTACCTTGTCAGGATTTAGAAAGATGGTTCGATCGTAGATTTCCAAACATGGATTATGTCTGAAGGGTTGAAATGTTTTGTCAGGACTTGGCAAGATAATCTAATCAGAACTCGAGTATATATTATAGTTGGTATGGACTTCCAAGCATGGACTATGCTTGAAGAAGGCTAAGTGGTTTTGTCGGGACTTAGTAAAACTGTTCGCTTTGTATATATTTTACAGGTACGCAATATACTCGCATTGGTTAGGCCTAGTTGAGGCCATGGTTTTCTCGAAATTGGATTTCTCTTGTATTAGGATCCAGAGAGATCATTGGATTCTATTGGTCTTCTATTATATTACAATCCGGAGTGACCATGGAATCCTAGATTTTTGACTATTTATTATTATGATATCGAGAGATCATGGTTTTCTGTTAATACAATCCAAAGAGATTATATCTTTCTATTAATATGGTCTGTTGCGATCATGGATTCCTAGGTTTCTATTTATTACGATCTGACGAGATCATGGATTTGTGGTCTTCGAATATTGAATTTCTATTCGCACTTTTTTGGATTACTATATGGACTTCTGGATTTTCCAAAACACGTCTTCCACAAAAAAACAAGTTTCGAGGGACAAGTGTTGACCCACCTTTTTACACTACTACAAAAGTGGGCATATTCGACACTATTTTTATGTGGCCGTAGATCAAAAAAGCTTTGCCGTAGGCCATTTTTTCAAATAGGCAATACCAGGGGGGCGTGGCATCCGCGGCCGTTGCATTAGCCACCTAAGGCAACACTTTTGCCCATCTACGACCATGGAAAAAAAGTGTTGCATTATAGCCATAATGCAACATTATTTGCACGTAATGCAACACTATTCAGCGTTGCCTTAAGCATTAATTAGGGCCCGGCTTCCAGTGTCGCCACGTCAGCTTTCCACATCAGCTGTCTACGTGTCACACGACACGTCATCTCTCCATGTCAGCACTCCACGTGTCACATGCCACACCAGCTATCCACGTCAGCTGTGGGGTCCACGTGCGACGGGTAAGCAATTATATTTAATGTAATGCAACACCACTACAATATGTAATGCAACACCATTACAATGAAATGCAATATCAATAAAAGCTAACGCAACAGTAGAAGAAGGAAAATGCAACACTAATTTGATAGAAATACAATGCTTTAATTAAATATTTTGCAATACAGGTTTTGTACAAGAAACTCATCCAAAGCAATTGTTTTAATTATCCAAATATCAAAACTCAAAAGTCAGCTACACCGTTTTCTTCATTGTATACAGTAAGCTCGAACTACTTCAAGAATAGGTGCACGGCATAAGGGACATTATCCTGATCCATTCCTGGCCAATTCTTTAGCGAATTCTGAACATGTACACATGTGTCCACACCTGCAAAATGTATTACTCATTTATATATATGAATCATATATATGCAGCAATCCGATTGCAATAGGAAATATATATGTATGTTAGTATGTACCTATATATGAATCATATATATGCA
>JASFAX010000194.1:2500-5000 GCA_030737875.1 Allium sativum
GGTTTGGCAAAGTACCAGATTCGACACTTTGCAAAGTACCAGATTTGGCACTCAAAAAAGGCTTAAAAACATGGTGAAACATTGAATTTTTACGTGTGCTCATCGGGCTTGGCACGCCTTGGATTTGGCAAAGTACCAGATTTGGCACTTGGCAAAGTACCAGGTTTGCCAAAGTACCAGGCTGAAAAACACGGTGAAACATCGAATTTTCGCGTGTGCTAATCGGGCTCGGCACGCCTTGGATTTGGCAAAGTACCAAATTTCCAAAGTACCAGATTTTGGCACTCAAAAAAGACTGAAAAACATGGTAAAACATTGGATTTTCACGTGTGCGCATCGGGCTCGGCACGGCTTGGTTTTGGCAAAGTACCGGGTTTGGCAAAGTACCAGATTTGGCACTTTGCAAAGTACCAGATTTGGCACTCAAAAAGGGCTTAAAAACACGGTGAAACATTGAATTTTCACGTGTGCTAATCGGGCTCCGCTCGCCTTGGATTTGGCAAAGTACCAGATTTGGCACTTGGCAAAGTACCAGGTTTGCCAAAGTACCAGGCTGAAAAACACGGTGAAACATTGAATTTTCACGTGTGCTAATCGGGCTCCGCACGATTTGGCACTTGGCAAAGTACCAGATTTGGCACTTGGCAAAGTACCAGGTTTGCCAAAGTACCAGGCTAAAAAACACGGTGAAACATCGAATTTTCACGTGTGCGCATCGGGCTTGGCACGCCTTGGATTTGGCAAAGTACCAGATTTGCCAAAGTACCAGATTTGCCAAAGTACCAGATTTTGGCACTCAAAAAGGGCTTAAAAACACGGTGAAACATTGGATTTTCACGTGTGCTAATCGGGCTCCGCACGCCTTGGATTTGGCAAAGTACCAGATTTGGCACTTGGCAAAGTACCAGGTTTGCCAAAGTACCAAGCTGAAAAACACGGTGAAACATTGAATTTTCACGTGTGCTAATCGGGCTTGGCACGCCTTGGATTTGGCAAAGTACCAGATTTGCCATTTGGCAAAGTACCAGGTTTGCCAAAGTACCAGGCTAAAAAACACGGTGAAACATCGAATTTTCGCGTGTGCTAATCGGGCTCCGCACGCCTTGGATTTGGCAAAGTACCACATTTGCCAAAGTACCAGATTTGGCACTCAAAAAATGGTGAAAAACACGGTGAAACGTTAGATTTTCACGTGTGCGCATCGGGCTTGGCACAGCTTGGATTTGGCAAAGTACCAGATTTGGCACTTGGCAAAGTACCAGGTTTGCCAAAGTACCAGGCTGAAAAACACGGTGAAACATTGAATTTTCACGTGTGCGCATCGGGCTTGGCACGCCTTGGATTTGGCAAAGTACCAGATTTGCCAAAGTACCAGATTTGGCACTTGGCAAAGTGCCAGATTCGGAAAACACATGCGGATCACTCAAAAACCCAGTGACTACATGGTAAAACCACAAAAAAAAATGTGGTCGGATTTACCTACGTAGCAGAGACACTTTGGACTACCGGGGTCATATTAGGCTAAATTCCATATATTCCTATATTGGGGGGGGAGGGTGAGGAGGAGGAGGAAGGGGAAGGATCGACCAAAATGGATCAGGCAAAACGCAAGCTGAAACATTGGTCGATCAACAAATTTTTTTTGTGTGGATTTTTCGGAGAAATATTTTTTTTTTTTTTAAATATTTAAAAATATTAATTTTTAAATATTTAAAAAAAAAAAAATTTAAAAAAAAATTTTTTTGAAAATGTTTTCGATGGAAGTGCCCTCCCCAAATTTTTTAAAAATATTTTTAAAAATATTTTTGTTGCGATCTCGGAAAAGTTTGGTTTTGGTTGGATTTCACCAGTTTTTCCGAAAACTGGCCAAATCTAGCTAGAACCATGCTGAAATGTGGGCAATTACAGGAAAGCTTGGTTTTGGCTGGATTTTTTCGGTTTTTTCGAAAATAGGACGTATCAAGCAGAAACCCTGGTGAAACGTGGCCGCTCATGGGAAAGTTCGGTTCTGGCAAGATTTCCCAGTTTTTTCGAAAACTGGACGTATCAAGCAGAAACATGGGCGATTACGGGAATCTTTGGTTTCCGCGAGATTTTCCTATTTTCTCGAAAACGGGACTGATCAGGAAGAAACCATGCTGAAACGTGGGCGATATCTCGGAAAAGTTTGGTTTTAGTTGGATTTCACCAGTTTTTCCGAAAACTGGCCAAATCTAGCTAGAACCATGCTGAAATGTGGGCAATTACAGGAAAGCTTGGTTTTAGTTGGATTTTTCCGGTTTTTTCGAAAATAGGACGTATCTAGCAGAAACCCTGGTGAAACGTGGCCGCTCATGGGAAAGTTCGGTTCTGGCGAGATTTCCCAGTTTTTTCGAAAATTGGACGTATCAAGCAGAAACATGGGCGATTACGAGAATCTTTGGTTTCGGTGAGATTTTCCTATTTTCTCGAAAACTGGACTGATCAGGAAGAAACCATGCTGAAATGTGGGCGATTACAG
>JASFAX010000194.1:12500-15000 GCA_030737875.1 Allium sativum
CTGTAACGTGCGCTGACACTGAAATCTAAGCCTATGGAATTTCAAACATTTACCCGTGAAATTTACGAAACCTCCGCGCCGAAGGCTCAAACGCGATCGGTTGACCCGCTTTCTGGTAAAGAAGGTGTTCGAGTTAATGGTGTTCACGTGTCCGCGCCGGGCTTGGCACGTCTTGGATTTGGCAAATTACCAGATTTACCGAAGTACAAGATTTGGCAAAGTACCAGGTTTGGCACTCAAAAAAGGCTTGAAAACACGGTGAAACATTGGATTTTCACGTGTGCTCATCGGGCTTGGCACGACTTGGATTTGGCGAATTACCAGATTTAGCACTTGACAAAGTACCAGGTTTGCCAAAGTACGAGGCTGAAAAACACGGTGAAACATTGGATTTCGACGTGTGCGCATCGGGCTTGGCACGCCTTGGATTTGTCAGAGTACCAGATTTGGCACTCAAAAAATAGTGAAAAACACAGTGAAACATTGGATTTTCACGTGTGCGCATCGGGCTCGGCACGGCTTCGTTTTGGCAAAGTACCAGGTTTGGCAAAGTACCAGATTCGGCACTTTGCAAAGTACCAGATTTGGCACTCAAAAAAGGCTTAAAAACATGGTGAAACATTGAATTTTTACGTGTGCTCATCGGGCTTGGCACGCCTTGGATTTGGCAAAGTACCAGGTTTGGCACTTGGCAAAGTACCAGGCTGAAAAACACGGTGAAACATCGAATTTTTACGTGTGCTCATCGGGCTCGGCACGCCTTGGATTTGGCAAAGTACCAAATTTGCCAAAGTACCAGATTTGGCACTCAAAAAATAGAGAAAAACACGGTGAAACATTGGATTTTCACGTGTGCTAATCGGGCTCGGCACGGCTTGGTTTTGGCAAAGTACCAGGTTTGGCAAAGTACCAGATTCGACACTTTGCAAAGTACCAGATTTGGCACTCAAAAAAGGCTTAAAAACATGGTGAAACATTGAATTTTTACGTGTGCTCATCGGGCTTGGCACGCCTTGGATTTGGCAAAGTACCAGATTTGGCACTTGGCAAAGTACCAGGTTTGCCAAAGTACCAGGCTGAAAAACACGGTGAAACATCGAATTTTCGCGTGTGCTAATCGGGCTCGGCACGCCTTGGATTTGGCAAAGTACCAAATTTCCAAAGTACCAGATTTTGGCACTCAAAAAAGACTGAAAAACATGGTAAAACATTGGATTTTCACGTGTGCGCATCGGGCTCGGCACGGCTTGGTTTTGGCAAAGTACCGGGTTTGGCAAAGTACCAGATTTGGCACTTTGCAAAGTACCAGATTTGGCACTCAAAAAGGGCTTAAAAACACGGTGAAACATTGAATTTTCACGTGTGCTAATCGGGCTCCGCTCGCCTTGGATTTGGCAAAGTACCAGATTTGGCACTTGGCAAAGTACCAGGTTTGCCAAAGTACCAGGCTGAAAAACACGGTGAAACATTGAATTTTCACGTGTGCTAATCGGGCTCCGCACGATTTGGCACTTGGCAAAGTACCAGATTTGGCACTTGGCAAAGTACCAGGTTTGCCAAAGTACCAGGCTAAAAAACACGGTGAAACATCGAATTTTCACGTGTGCGCATCGGGCTTGGCACGCCTTGGATTTGGCAAAGTACCAGATTTGCCAAAGTACCAGATTTGCCAAAGTACCAGATTTTGGCACTCAAAAAGGGCTTAAAAACACGGTGAAACATTGGATTTTCACGTGTGCTAATCGGGCTCCGCACGCCTTGGATTTGGCAAAGTACCAGATTTGGCACTTGGCAAAGTACCAGGTTTGCCAAAGTACCAAGCTGAAAAACACGGTGAAACATTGAATTTTTACGTGTGCTAATCGGGCTTGGCACGCCTTGGATTTGGCAAAGTACCAGATTTGCCATTTGGCAAAGTACCAGGTTTGCCAAAGTACCAGGCTAAAAAACACGGTGAAACATCGAATTTTCGCGTGTGCTAATCGGGCTCCGCACGCCTTGGATTTGGCAAAGTACCACATTTGCCAAAGTACCAGATTTGGCACTCAAAAAATGGTGAAAAACACGGTGAAACGTTAGATTTTCACGTGTGCGCATCGGGCTTGGCACAGCTTGGATTTGGCAAAGTACCAGATTTGGCACTTGGCAAAGTACCAGGTTTGCCAAAGTACCAGGCTGAAAAACACGGTGAAACATTGAATTTTCACGTGTGCGCATCGGGCTTGGCACGCCTTGGATTTGGCAAAGTACCAGATTTGCCAAAGTACCAGATTTGGCACTTGGCAAAGTGCCAGATTCGGAAAACACATGCGGATCACTCAAAAACCCAGTGACTACATGGTAAAACCACAAAAAAAAATGTGGTCGGATTTACCTACGTAGCAGAGACACTTTGGACTACCGGGGTCATATTAGGCTAAATTCCATATATTCCTATATTGGGGGGGGAGGGTGAGGAGGAGGAGGAAGGGGAAGGATCGACCAAAATGGATCAGGCAAA
>JASFAX010000194.1:35000-37500 GCA_030737875.1 Allium sativum
AACACGGTGAAACATCGAATTTTTACGTGTGCTCATCGGGCTCGGCACGCCTTGGATTTGGCAAAGTACCAAATTTGCCAAAGTACCAGATTTGGCACTCAAAAAATAGAGAAAAACACGGTGAAACATTGGATTTTCACGTGTGCTAATCGGGCTCGGCACGGCTTGGTTTTGGCAAAGTACCAGGTTTGGCAAAGTACCAGATTCGACACTTTGCAAAGTACCAGATTTGGCACTCAAAAAAGGCTTAAAAACATGGTGAAACATTGAATTTTTACGTGTGCTCATCGGGCTTGGCACGCCTTGGATTTGGCAAAGTACCAGATTTGGCACTTGGCAAAGTACCAGGTTTGCCAAAGTACCAGGCTGAAAAACACGGTGAAACATCGAATTTTCGCGTGTGCTAATCGGGCTCGGCACGCCTTGGATTTGGCAAAGTACCAAATTTCCAAAGTACCAGATTTTGGCACTCAAAAAAGACTGAAAAACATGGTAAAACATTGGATTTTCACGTGTGCGCATCGGGCTCGGCACGGCTTGGTTTTGGCAAAGTACCGGGTTTGGCAAAGTACCAGATTTGGCACTTTGCAAAGTACCAGATTTGGCACTCAAAAAGGGCTTAAAAACACGGTGAAACATTGAATTTTCACGTGTGCTAATCGGGCTCCGCTCGCCTTGGATTTGGCAAAGTACCAGATTTGGCACTTGGCAAAGTACCAGGTTTGCCAAAGTACCAGGCTGAAAAACACGGTGAAACATTGAATTTTCACGTGTGCTAATCGGGCTCCGCACGATTTGGCACTTGGCAAAGTACCAGATTTGGCACTTGGCAAAGTACCAGGTTTGCCAAAGTACCAGGCTAAAAAACACGGTGAAACATCGAATTTTCACGTGTGCGCATCGGGCTTGGCACGCCTTGGATTTGGCAAAGTACCAGATTTGCCAAAGTACCAGATTTGCCAAAGTACCAGATTTTGGCACTCAAAAAGGGCTTAAAAACACGGTGAAACATTGGATTTTCACGTGTGCTAATCGGGCTCCGCACGCCTTGGATTTGGCAAAGTACCAGATTTGGCACTTGGCAAAGTACCAGGTTTGCCAAAGTACCAAGCTGAAAAACACGGTGAAACATTGAATTTTCACGTGTGCTAATCGGGCTTGGCACGCCTTGGATTTGGCAAAGTACCAGATTTGCCATTTGGCAAAGTACCAGGTTTGCCAAAGTACCAGGCTAAAAAACACGGTGAAACATCGAATTTTCGCGTGTGCTAATCGGGCTCCGCACGCCTTGGATTTGGCAAAGTACCACATTTGCCAAAGTACCAGATTTGGCACTCAAAAAATGGTGAAAAACACGGTGAAACGTTAGATTTTCACGTGTGCGCATCGGGCTTGGCACAGCTTGGATTTGGCAAAGTACCAGATTTGGCACTTGGCAAAGTACCAGGTTTGCCAAAGTACCAGGCTGAAAAACACGGTGAAACATTGAATTTTCACGTGTGCGCATCGGGCTTGGCACGCCTTGGATTTGGCAAAGTACCAGATTTGCCAAAGTACCAGATTTGGCACTTGGCAAAGTGCCAGATTCGGAAAACACATGCGGATCACTCAAAAACCCAGTGACTACATGGTAAAACCACAAAAAAAAATGTGGTCGGATTTACCTACGTAGCAGAGACACTTTGGACTACCGGGGTCATATTAGGCTAAATTCCATATATTCCTATATTGGGGGGGGAGGGTGAGGAGGAGGAGGAAGGGGAAGGATCGACCAAAATGGATCAGGCAAAACGCAAGCTGAAACATTGGTCGATCAACAAATTTTTTTTGTGTGGATTTTTCGGAGAAATATTTTTTTTTTTTTTAAATATTTAAAAATATTAATTTTTAAATATTTAAAAAAAAAAAAATTTAAAAAAAAATTTTTTTGAAAATGTTTTCGATGGAAGTGCCCTCCCCAAATTTTTTAAAAATATTTTTAAAAATATTTTTGTTGCGATCTCGGAAAAGTTTGGTTTTGGTTGGATTTCACCAGTTTTTCCGAAAACTGGCCAAATCTAGCTAGAACCATGCTGAAATGTGGGCAATTACAGGAAAGCTTGGTTTTGGCTGGATTTTTTCGGTTTTTTCGAAAATAGGACGTATCAAGCAGAAACCCTGGTGAAACGTGGCCGCTCATGGGAAAGTTCGGTTCTGGCAAGATTTCCCAGTTTTTTCGAAAACTGGACGTATCAAGCAGAAACATGGGCGATTACGGGAATCTTTGGTTTCCGCGAGATTTTCCTATTTTCTCGAAAACGGGACTGATCAGGAAGAAACCATGCTGAAACGTGGGCGATATCTCGGAAAAGTTTGGTTTTAGTTGGATTTCACCAGTTTTTCCGAAAACTGGCCAAATCTAGCTAGAACCATGCTGAAATGTGGGCAATTACAGGAAAGCTTGGTTTTAGTTGGATTTTTCCGGTTTTTTCGAAAATAGGACGTATCTAGCAGAAACCCT
>JASFAX010000194.1:45000-47500 GCA_030737875.1 Allium sativum
GATCCGCGTCTAAACACTAAGTGCCAAATTCCTTGGTGAGTAGCCACAGACAGAAAAATGGGACAATGAGTAATCCAATAGGTACATCGATCGACCGACCACCGAAATATAATTCCGTGGACTTATAAGAAAAGCCCATTGTGCCTGGATTTTATATTGGAAGAGCGGACCAGGCGAAAAGCAAGCTGTAACGTGCGCTGACACTGAAATCTAAGCCTATGGAATTTCAAACATTTACCCGTGAAATTTACGAAACCTCCGCGCCGAAGGCTCAAACGCGATCGGTTGACCCGCTTTCTGGTAAAGAAGGTGTTCGAGTTAATGGTGTTCACGTGTCCGCGCCGGGCTTGGCACGTCTTGGATTTGGCAAATTACCAGATTTACCGAAGTACAAGATTTGGCAAAGTACCAGGTTTGGCACTCAAAAAAGGCTTGAAAACACGGTGAAACATTGGATTTTCACGTGTGCTCATCGGGCTTGGCACGACTTGGATTTGGCGAATTACCAGATTTAGCACTTGACAAAGTACCAGGTTTGCCAAAGTACGAGGCTGAAAAACACGGTGAAACATTGGATTTCGACGTGTGCGCATCGGGCTTGGCACGCCTTGGATTTGTCAGAGTACCAGATTTGGCACTCAAAAAATAGTGAAAAACACAGTGAAACATTGGATTTTCACGTGTGCGCATCGGGCTCGGCACGGCTTCGTTTTGGCAAAGTACCAGGTTTGGCAAAGTACCAGATTCGGCACTTTGCAAAGTACCAGATTTGGCACTCAAAAAAGGCTTAAAAACATGGTGAAACATTGAATTTTTACGTGTGCTCATCGGGCTTGGCACGCCTTGGATTTGGCAAAGTACCAGGTTTGGCACTTGGCAAAGTACCAGGCTGAAAAACACGGTGAAACATCGAATTTTTACGTGTGCTCATCGGGCTCGGCACGCCTTGGATTTGGCAAAGTACCAAATTTGCCAAAGTACCAGATTTGGCACTCAAAAAATAGAGAAAAACACGGTGAAACATTGGATTTTCACGTGTGCTAATCGGGCTCGGCACGGCTTGGTTTTGGCAAAGTACCAGGTTTGGCAAAGTACCAGATTCGACACTTTGCAAAGTACCAGATTTGGCACTCAAAAAAGGCTTAAAAACATGGTGAAACATTGAATTTTTACGTGTGCTCATCGGGCTTGGCACGCCTTGGATTTGGCAAAGTACCAGATTTGGCACTTGGCAAAGTACCAGGTTTGCCAAAGTACCAGGCTGAAAAACACGGTGAAACATCGAATTTTCGCGTGTGCTAATCGGGCTCGGCACGCCTTGGATTTGGCAAAGTACCAAATTTCCAAAGTACCAGATTTTGGCACTCAAAAAAGACTGAAAAACATGGTAAAACATTGGATTTTCACGTGTGCGCATCGGGCTCGGCACGGCTTGGTTTTGGCAAAGTACCGGGTTTGGCAAAGTACCAGATTTGGCACTTTGCAAAGTACCAGATTTGGCACTCAAAAAGGGCTTAAAAACACGGTGAAACATTGAATTTTCACGTGTGCTAATCGGGCTCCGCTCGCCTTGGATTTGGCAAAGTACCAGATTTGGCACTTGGCAAAGTACCAGGTTTGCCAAAGTACCAGGCTGAAAAACACGGTGAAACATTGAATTTTCACGTGTGCTAATCGGGCTCCGCACGATTTGGCACTTGGCAAAGTACCAGATTTGGCACTTGGCAAAGTACCAGGTTTGCCAAAGTACCAGGCTAAAAAACACGGTGAAACATCGAATTTTCACGTGTGCGCATCGGGCTTGGCACGCCTTGGATTTGGCAAAGTACCAGATTTGCCAAAGTACCAGATTTGCCAAAGTACCAGATTTTGGCACTCAAAAAGGGCTTAAAAACACGGTGAAACATTGGATTTTCACGTGTGCTAATCGGGCTCCGCACGCCTTGGATTTGGCAAAGTACCAGATTTGGCACTTGGCAAAGTACCAGGTTTGCCAAAGTACCAAGCTGAAAAACACGGTGAAACATTGAATTTTCACGTGTGCTAATCGGGCTTGGCACGCCTTGGATTTGGCAAAGTACCAGATTTGCCATTTGGCAAAGTACCAGGTTTGCCAAAGTACCAGGCTAAAAAACACGGTGAAACATCGAATTTTCGCGTGTGCTAATCGGGCTCCGCACGCCTTGGATTTGGCAAAGTACCACATTTGCCAAAGTACCAGATTTGGCACTCAAAAAATGGTGAAAAACACGGTGAAACGTTAGATTTTCACGTGTGCGCATCGGGCTTGGCACAGCTTGGATTTGGCAAAGTACCAGATTTGGCACTTGGCAAAGTACCAGGTTTGCCAAAGTACCAGGCTGAAAAACACGGTGAAACATTGAATTTTCACGTGTGCGCATCGGGCTTGGCACGCCTTGGATTTGGCAAAGTACCAGATTTGCCAAAGTACCAGATTTGGCACTTGGCAAAGTGCCAGATTCGGAAAACACATGCGGAT
>JASFAX010000194.1:67500-70000 GCA_030737875.1 Allium sativum
CGTTTTGGCAAAGTACCAGGTTTGGCAAAGTACCAGATTCGGCACTTTGCAAAGTACCAGATTTGGCACTCAAAAAAGGCTTAAAAACATGGTGAAACATTGAATTTTTACGTGTGCTCATCGGGCTTGGCACGCCTTGGATTTGGCAAAGTACCAGGTTTGGCACTTGGCAAAGTACCAGGCTGAAAAACACGGTGAAACATCGAATTTTTACGTGTGCTCATCGGGCTCGGCACGCCTTGGATTTGGCAAAGTACCAAATTTGCCAAAGTACCAGATTTGGCACTCAAAAAATAGAGAAAAACACGGTGAAACATTGGATTTTCACGTGTGCTAATCGGGCTCGGCACGGCTTGGTTTTGGCAAAGTACCAGGTTTGGCAAAGTACCAGATTCGACACTTTGCAAAGTACCAGATTTGGCACTCAAAAAAGGCTTAAAAACATGGTGAAACATTGAATTTTTACGTGTGCTCATCGGGCTTGGCACGCCTTGGATTTGGCAAAGTACCAGATTTGGCACTTGGCAAAGTACCAGGTTTGCCAAAGTACCAGGCTGAAAAACACGGTGAAACATCGAATTTTCGCGTGTGCTAATCGGGCTCGGCACGCCTTGGATTTGGCAAAGTACCAAATTTCCAAAGTACCAGATTTTGGCACTCAAAAAAGACTGAAAAACATGGTAAAACATTGGATTTTCACGTGTGCGCATCGGGCTCGGCACGGCTTGGTTTTGGCAAAGTACCGGGTTTGGCAAAGTACCAGATTTGGCACTTTGCAAAGTACCAGATTTGGCACTCAAAAAGGGCTTAAAAACACGGTGAAACATTGAATTTTCACGTGTGCTAATCGGGCTCCGCTCGCCTTGGATTTGGCAAAGTACCAGATTTGGCACTTGGCAAAGTACCAGGTTTGCCAAAGTACCAGGCTGAAAAACACGGTGAAACATTGAATTTTCACGTGTGCTAATCGGGCTCCGCACGATTTGGCACTTGGCAAAGTACCAGATTTGGCACTTGGCAAAGTACCAGGTTTGCCAAAGTACCAGGCTAAAAAACACGGTGAAACATCGAATTTTCACGTGTGCGCATCGGGCTTGGCACGCCTTGGATTTGGCAAAGTACCAGATTTGCCAAAGTACCAGATTTGCCAAAGTACCAGATTTTGGCACTCAAAAAGGGCTTAAAAACACGGTGAAACATTGGATTTTCACGTGTGCTAATCGGGCTCCGCACGCCTTGGATTTGGCAAAGTACCAGATTTGGCACTTGGCAAAGTACCAGGTTTGCCAAAGTACCAAGCTGAAAAACACGGTGAAACATTGAATTTTCACGTGTGCTAATCGGGCTTGGCACGCCTTGGATTTGGCAAAGTACCAGATTTGCCATTTGGCAAAGTACCAGGTTTGCCAAAGTACCAGGCTAAAAAACACGGTGAAACATCGAATTTTCGCGTGTGCTAATCGGGCTCCGCACGCCTTGGATTTGGCAAAGTACCACATTTGCCAAAGTACCAGATTTGGCACTCAAAAAATGGTGAAAAACACGGTGAAACGTTAGATTTTCACGTGTGCGCATCGGGCTTGGCACAGCTTGGATTTGGCAAAGTACCAGATTTGGCACTTGGCAAAGTACCAGGTTTGCCAAAGTACCAGGCTGAAAAACACGGTGAAACATTGAATTTTCACGTGTGCGCATCGGGCTTGGCACGCCTTGGATTTGGCAAAGTACCAGATTTGCCAAAGTACCAGATTTGGCACTTGGCAAAGTGCCAGATTCGGAAAACACATGCGGATCACTCAAAAACCCAGTGACTACATGGTAAAACCACAAAAAAAAATGTGGTCGGATTTACCTACGTAGCAGAGACACTTTGGACTACCGGGGTCATATTAGGCTAAATTCCATATATTCCTATATTGGGGGGGGAGGGTGAGGAGGAGGAGGAAGGGGAAGGATCGACCAAAATGGATCAGGCAAAACGCAAGCTGAAACATTGGTCGATCAACAAATTTTTTTTGTGTGGATTTTTCGGAGAAATATTTTTTTTTTTTTTAAATATTTAAAAATATTAATTTTTAAATATTTAAAAAAAAAAAAATTTAAAAAAAAATTTTTTTGAAAATGTTTTCGATGGAAGTGCCCTCCCCAAATTTTTTAAAAATATTTTTAAAAATATTTTTGTTGCGATCTCGGAAAAGTTTGGTTTTGGTTGGATTTCACCAGTTTTTCCGAAAACTGGCCAAATCTAGCTAGAACCATGCTGAAATGTGGGCAATTACAGGAAAGCTTGGTTTTGGCTGGATTTTTTCGGTTTTTTCGAAAATAGGACGTATCAAGCAGAAACCCTGGTGAAACGTGGCCGCTCATGGGAAAGTTCGGTTCTGGCAAGATTTCCCAGTTTTTTCGAAAACTGGACGTATCAAGCAGAAACATGGGCGATTACGGGAATCTTTGGTTTCCGCGAGATTTTCCTATTTTCTCGAAAACGGGACTGATCAGG
>JASFAX010001851.1:0-48507 GCA_030737875.1 Allium sativum
TAAATCTTTGTTGCAGTGGACTGTGTGTTTCTGTTTCATGTGACAGGTGATGATGACTGGACTGACTTGACGACTGTGAAGATTGGACTAACATTGTAGACTGAAGACAAGAAGGCAGAAGACAGTGTCAGTGTATCAGTGTATCAATGTGTCTGTATATGAAAGTGCAAATGAATGTATATATGACAGAGTGACTGTGTGAGTTTGTATAAATGAAAAAAATATCGAATGAAAGTTTGTACTGATATGAAAAGTAACAGTGGAGTGTACAAATAGTGGAGTTGTAAAGGTTGTACTGTTTGATATTGAAATAAAATATTCTATTCAATTAAAATACTGTGAATATTTAAATTTCTGTACAGTTGTATCTTATTTAAATATAAATATTATATTCCAGTCTGTGATTTACAATAACAGTACAATATCAAACACATTAAAATAATATTTATTTGGTTGTTATCATCAAACAAAAAATTGTGTATACAACACCGTTATATACAACAAAAGATCTAGGTAAGACGAGTGTAATCCTTGGTATTAAAATTACTAGGTCAGAAAAGGGAATTTCTTTGGATCGGTCTCATTACATTGAGAAGATACTAAAGAAATATAATTACTTTGACTGTAAACCTGCATGTACACCATATGATCCAAGTGTAAAGTTATTTAAGAACACTGGTGATGTAAGACAGTCTGATTATGCGAGCATCATTGGCAGCCTTCGGTATGCCACTGATTGTACTAGACCCGACATTGCCTATGTCGTGAGATTATTTTGCCGGTTTACCAGTAGACCTAGTATAGAGCACTGGCATGCTATTGAAAGGTTCATGAGATACCTTAAACGAACTATGAACCTTGTATTACATTATGAAAAGTTTCCAGCTGTACTTGAAGGATTCTCAGATGCAGGCTGGAATACTTTATCAGACGATTCTAAAGCGACCAGTGGCTATATATTTAGCATCGCTGGAGGAGCTGTTTCTTGGAAATCCAAGAAACAGACTATTTTGGCTCAGTCTACTATGGAGTCTGAGATGATAGCACTAGCTACAGCTAGTGAAGAAGCAGAGTATTTGAGAAATCTGCTAGCAGAGATTCCCTTATGGGAAAAACTGATACCGGTTGTGTTGATACATTGCGATAGTACCGCGGCTATTGCAAAAGTTCATAACCGTTATTATAACGATAAGAGATGACAAATACGTCGTAAGCACAGCACGGTTAGAGAGCTAATCTCTACAGGTACCGTTAGAGTAGATTATGTACGTAGCGAAGAAAATTTGGCAGATCCTTTGACGAAAGGACTGTCCAGAGAGAAAGTCCATAATTCTTCTAAAAGAATGGGACTATTGCCTTTAGATTGTTGAGTCACGCACAATGGTAACCCGACCTAAATGACTGGAGATCCCAAGAAATAGGTTCAATGGGTAAAAACAAGTTGTGTAGTGATAGAAGTTGAACATGCTATATGAAAAACTAAGAAGCATGTATTCCTGAAGTGATAGAGGATGAGTTAATAGAAACTCTTAATGAGATCTATACTCTATTTGGAGTGGAGTACCTACCTTCAGGAGTACTCTTGATAGACTCACCTATGTGAATGTGGAAATGTGGCCGTTTCCTATGGAGTTTTGGGCAAAACTCCTAGAGCGTTCACTAAACTGAGATAGACGTGCATGGCCATAAACGCACGGGCTTATTTGATTGCACTATAGAAAAGATTGTGTGTGGTTTGATATCAGGAATAGAGTTCAAGACTACATGTCACTCTAGTAAAAACTGAATCTTATTCACTGTGCAAAGGTTCAAGTCGGATGACACCTTTGTTTATGCACAGTCTTACGTTTTTAGAAACTGCTCGATAATATTTTAAAAAATTCAAGTGGGGGATTGTTGGAAATTTTATGAATTATTTAAAATATGAAATAAGTTTATGATGCCTCCTATTTGTGAATAGTCCCACATCATGGGATTATAGGAAAGATGCAAGTATTTATACTTGTTTCTAAGAAGTCATGTTGGGGCTTTGGGCTCCCAATGCATGCTTTGTTGTGAGGAGGGAGACCATGCATCATGACCACCACACACGCGCGCGCGACCGACCGACCGACTCGACTCGACCCGACCCGGCCCGGCCCGGCTCGGTTCGGTTCCGGATTGGACCTTGGCTATGTGGTGTAGACACTTATATTTTTAGTCCAGAAAACACTGCATTTTTTGAACCAGTTTTTCAATACAGAAAATATTTCTGAGCTGACTTTTATATATGAAGCGATAAACTTTTGACCAAGTATTTCGCAGATCCTATTTTCCTCCACTGACCAGTATTTTCGTTCAGCTCGAATCCCGTCTATATATTATCTTCAGTTGTAGACAAGATTGGTACAGAAAAAAAATCTGTTTTCTCTTCCTCCGCCATTAAAAAAATATTCTTCCAGAAATTTTCGAGCAGTTAAATTCGAAAGTGTAATTCTGCACTGGTTTGTTGTGCAAAGCAAATCAGTTATTCATTTTAGAGAGGCTGTTTTATCCTAGAGGCGGCGTCGGAAGTACGAACTAGTTTTGCACCACCGACCAGATCGTCGAATCATCTTCAAGAAAGCGACAAAATACGTGACTCAGCCATTGTTTCTCAACACAATTGTTACCTGAAAGTAGAACCAAATGCATAAGGAAACGACACAAATTAGAACATATACATAGAGAAATATTGCACTAGCTTATGCTCAACCCCTTGCCTAGTTCACATATAGGTGGAAAATCAATAAAGGAATGCAATATAAGAGAAATACCGTGGGAATTTAACTTTTTATCCATTCTAGTTCATTCTTAGTAACACATTCGACCATTCTCGAGAACGGGTGACAAGTGAGTTTACTGTTATACATTTCCTTAACCACTCGTCTTCCATTCCTCACTCAATACACACAAATTACTTCCCACCCATCATAAATAACTCATTAGGATCATATAATTATAAAAATTAAGAATAATAACAAATAGGATGTAAAGATGAAATTTCACCTAACTTCACATTAAAAAGGTAAACACGCAATCATTTCCATAACTGTTGTATGCTATAAATCATGGATGATAGGAGCCCAGTTATTGTGTGGCTGAAATTGGTAACCTATTGTCTAGCCACTTGCCTTCATTCACAGTTGTCCCTAAAGAAGATGTAATAGCAGGCATCTCATCTTAACAGCAAATTGACAATCACCATGAATTATGATCAGTAACTTGCAATCAGTTGTAATGAATAAAATTCAAAAAAATGTATTATAGTTAACAACATGTTATCGATCGTAACAATTAACAGTTGTTGTCAGTTTGATACTCGCTGAAAAAGGAAATTTGGATAATTGTAAGTGCATTATTAGACATAGATATTAGCACTCAAACTCTACTCGTAACAATATTAATTCAATTTCTACAACAAAACCAGTACTGACTACATATAAATAGCAATAGTATAACCAACTAAAATTTAGGACACATAAACCAAAATGTTTGAGTTTTACACGAAAGTTAAATTGCAACTTGATCAATTTCTATTTCATTGATGTAATAACTTAATATGCACTGTAGCTCAATCGTAGAAATAAACACATCGGTACAGTAAACAATTTGTCAAATTTCAGAAAAGAGACGAGAATGTGAAAACAGTAGATTAAGTATCTTTCAAGAATTCTGGGGAAAAGCGGTTTAGGATGGGCAAGTAAAATTGTAGTGTAAATTGGGAAAGAACGAACCATGTTGAAGAATTCTGGGTAAAGAAGAAAGAGTACCAATGCAAGAGAAATGAAGGCAGATTGGCTATGGACATAGATTTCTCCATATTTCCAGTATTTTACATGGACGGCGATTTGGAATTTAGTTAGGTTTGGGGAAGAAATAACGAAATTAAGGAAAGTGAAAGCACATGTAATTATCATATTTTAGGGAAGAAGCGATTCGACCGATGAAAATGAAAAGGAATAGTTGTTTTAGGCGGTGAAACGAAAATTTGGCGGTGACACGAAAACTTTAAGCGGCGATTAGCCACACCTGCCTCGCACCCTATAATTCCATTAAATTTTTTCGTTCACTTTAAAATAAGAAAACAAATAAAATATACTGTGACGGGGCGCTGTCCCCTGGACCCCGCGACCTAACCGACTAGGTCGACCGC
Source organism: Allium sativum (assembly GCA_030737875.1). NCBI lineage: Eukaryota > Viridiplantae > Streptophyta > Magnoliopsida > Asparagales > Amaryllidaceae > Allium > Allium sativum. The sequence goes on from JASFAX010001851.1 coordinate 4,175, forward strand.
CGTCCGGAACATCCTGCCGTTTAAGTCGACTAATGTATTAAATTATCATATTTAATTCTATAATATTTTATAGTTAGATTTAGCCATAGAATTAAATTCTTTCACAAATCCTTAGCTAATTTGCGATGGATTAGCCACAGCTTCAACTATTCCTATTTTCCTCCATATTTTAAAACCAAATTTAGCCACTGTCTTATATTCCATCGCAAATCCGCAGCTAATTTGTGATAGATTACCCACGGAATTGTTCCCTCCAACTATTCATATTTTCCTCCATATTTTATTGCAAAATTTAGGTACAATTTTAAATTCAGTTGCAAACCCATCACAAAATTGCGATGGATTAGCAATTAAAATCTTATACTACCTTTTATTGAATTTGATGCCAAATTCTGCTATGGCTTAGCAGTCCATAGCAAATCCATAGCGATTTAGTGATGGATTTGCCATGGAGTTGATTTCCGTCACTATTACTTGTTACTCTCAGGCTTTTATTCTACAATTTAAAGTCGTGGCTTATCCCTAGAAAATTCATTGCAATTCAGTGATGGAAAATTCCATCACAAAAAATAGCGTCACTAAATTTTATAATTCTGGTAGTGATACAATATTTTTAATTATGTTTCGCGGATAAAGTACCGGAAATTAATATTGGAGTGAAGTACATAGATATTTCCTCTTTTAATTTTAGGTTAGGCCATTTCTGTGATTCTGTTAACTGAGCATAGTATATGCCATATCAATATAAAGGTGGATGTTCCACAAACTGTTAAATAGTTGTATAAATCTTTTAACTTAACATATATTGATCATATGAAGTTTGAGAGGTGCCATTTTTTCCTATTGATGTCAAATTTTATGCTCTTATAAAGTGGCCATTGTTGTGTTTATTTATATTAGCAATATTATTATAAAGATCTGTTAACTTTAGCACTAACCATATTATTTTTGTAACAACCAAGATTTTCAGAACCAATTTAAATTTTTTATTTAGGCAATTTAAAAGTATTATGAAACGAAATTGGTACGAATAAATTTATTTTAATTATAAAACGAGCCTGAAATGGCGTGGTAGTTTGAAAATTCGATTTCTAATTTCAAACGAATGTACAGGATTCAAAATAAATCGGCTTTCAGTAAAACTAGAAACATTAGAATCTGTTTAGTAATATATTTCTAATGAATGTAAGAAACTAAGATTTCACTTTATAAATTGTAAGTTATGGCCAGTTTAAAATTCAGAATAGTCACTGTAGAATTTATATGTATTTTAATATAATATATAGCCCTTAAAAATAGCCATTTTGCAAACAACCTTTGTTTTCGACGAAATCACTTTTGTTGGATCTGGAGTGTCAAATTATTGTTAAGTTCCAACTTTCAAAATTTTTGGAATCAATATGTGAGTGTGGTGAATTTAAATGTGTTTGGTAAATTTAGTTTGAATTTACTCGACTGGAAATTGACCATTTTTCAAACGATCTCCAAATTTGATGAAATAAGTTTTGTTAGGACCGTATCGTCAAAACATAGCTAGATTTAATTTTCTATAATTTTTGGAGTCAGTATGTGGCCCCAGTAAATTAAAATGTACGTTGAAATCAATTTTGAACGTTATATTAGTTTATATTTTAATTTTGATAAAAATTGATCGAAACAGTCGAATTGGCTTACGTGACATATCCATGGTGTCCGGAATGGGGGTATTTAGCTAGTGGCGATAGTCATTGGGTTTGATTTGGAGTTTGGATCAATTAACAAGTTATTTATGAATGTAACACCCCACATCCATTTGTGTCACTCACAAAGGGAATGCACTAAGTTCTGTGAAGTATTATAGGTAAAAGATGCTGATAAATTACAAGGCAGATAAATAAAGCAGCGGAAAAGTGAATAAAACTTTATTTCATTTATAAACAGCATGTACAAAGATTGTCTTCCAACAACAAAGTATCTATCTCGTTTAACAAAATAAAGAAGCATAAATATACAATGATATTCCCCAATGAAACATTAGTCAGCCATAGCGGTGGAAAAGAGAGTCCAAAGCAGCACATCAAAGAGTCTTCAAGCTTGGAAAGGGTAACAGGTCCATGCAAATCTGAGTTATTCCCTCCCTGACTACCTTGGGGGGGGGGGGAAAGAAAAGAAGACGAAAGAAAACATAGATTCAGACATAAAGCCTGGTAAGTCTAGTGGTGCTTCGCTATATGAATAAGGAAAAGGACATGACAGGCATAAACTGAAAATGGGAAAATACCATAAACTAAGGCAAAGCGGTTTAGAATCGAAATTATTATCGCACCCCATGCTAATCTCTGCACCACCTAACTAGTATCCCAACTAGTAATCTGTATAAAGATGATAACATGATCCCAATCCCTGTAATTGCGGTTGCCTTTAGGTGTACATCTATTATTTATTACCTAGATCTAATCTAGGGTTTTCTTATCGAGCGCTTCCTAGATTCAACTAGGGTTTATGCGACTTATCTAATACTTCTCGGATTCAGGATTTATGCCACCTAGGTCCAACTAGGGATTATGCTACCTGTCGAACGATGCCCCTAGTCTAGGACACACTACCTAGAGTGGTATATGTTCCTAGACTTTCCCCACGTATGTGTCGCGAATCGTTTATCGCTGTCTAGATGCACATGTCCTGAAATGTGCGACCCGAGTCCCGTGGCAGGGCTATTCTAGAAACACGGAACTCGGTCGGGAGCTTTAGGTTATCTGCCGATGCAGATGCTAAGGTCTGTTTTTCTACCAGTGGTTATGGTCCCACGTGACCCCTCCCTCAACTAATGAAAGGCAATCCAAGAAAATCAAGCACGAGAACTATACTCCTGCCACCTATGCCCCACTTTCCTATTGGCCAGCCTCACCCATAACTAGATAGCAAGTATATGGTCTGTTGGGAGTTCTCTGCCTTTCCGCATGCGTACTACGATTGACTGAAGATGGTAGGTAGTCGACGACGTGCTATCACAGGGCTAAACTAAGTATCGCCGACCCACGCTGATCCACCCTAGTCTTTAGGTTGCTCATACTGCAACCAAGGCATACCCCTGGTTCTTCTACCGCAGACCATAACCTCTGTGAGCCCAGGCGGATCATCTGCAACCTCACAGAGGGATACCAAGAGTACCCTCACGTCCCCTCGAAGCCTCGGGCTTCGTAACCCAATTTGTTGGAGTCTTCTTTAAGATCAGATGGACGTTCGCTCCTCCTCGTGTTATACTAAGGATTACTACTTAGTTTTCCTAACTAAGGTTTACCACTTAGTTTCCTGAATCATCGTTTTCTTAACTAAGGTTTACTACTTAGCCCCTTTCAACTAAGGTTTACTACTTAGTTCTCTTTCTCGTCAAGTTGGATTGGTTAAGTGTCATTAGTCGATACAAGTTAACTTATCCCATTCATTTGTCATGTTAAACTGGTTAAGTGTTATCAGTAATTCACGTTGACTTAACCTTATCACAAATCAAGTTATATTGGTTAAGTATTTCTTATTACTTAACCCTACCCATTCACCTTGTATTGGTTAAGTGTCCTTTTTAACCTAACCTTGCCCATATGTTTTAACTAACATGTTATAACGGTTAAGTGTTCCCTTAGTTAACTTAACCCTAACATTTGTTTAATTACCATGTTCTAATGGTTAAGTATCGTCCCTTCATGTTTCAGCTTAACCCTGTTCAATTTATCACACTATGATGGTTAAGTGTTCTAAGTTTACTTAATCCCACCCTCTAGTCCAGCTAACATATTAAATTGGCTAAGTGTATTTACTTAACCTTGCCCACTTATCTAGCTAACGTGTTATAATGGTTAAGTATTCTAAATTTACTTAACCTCACCCACTTATCTAATTATCAGGTTATAACGGTTAAGTGTCCTGAATTTACTTAACCTCACCCTCTAGTCTAGTCAATATGTTAAATTGGTTAAGTGTATTAACTTTACTTAGCTCCTACAAGTCTTGTCTTGTTAACGTGTTAAGTTGGTTAAGTGTTCAGATTAACTTAACCCTACCAATCCTAACTTAGCTTTAATTGTCTTATTAAAGCACCAACCACTCACATTAGACAGGTATTGTTGTGGCTGCATGTATGTCGGTCGGTTCCGGGCAGTCTTACGCCACAACTCAGTCTAACCTCGGGTCTTTATCAGGCTCAATGCCTTAACCATCCACATTGGATAGGTATTGTTGTGATTACTGGACAGCCGAGCGGGTCCGGGCAGGTTTACATCACAACTCAATCCAACCTCAGGTTAAGCATTGCTCGTATTTCTCTAGATTTACATATTTGTCACTTTTCATTTTTATATGTAAATGTTTATGGCCCAACTATCCAAATTCACTAATTTTGGGTATAACAATTTATACCGCTTTAAATGTCACTAGTCATTGGCATGTGTCAAACATGCCAATACATGTATTTTATTTTAAACCCAACGTTTGTTCCCCCGTTTGTACGTACGTAGCATTATAACATATGTTGGGCTTAACATTTCAGCCCAACTCATAAACATAAAAAGGGGAAGCACAGAATCATGAATTGTTCTAGAATACATAAAAGTGTGTGGCGCATGAACTTGCAACATAGCGTTTTCACTAACATAGATTGTGGGTCATGTGAACTTGCATTCAAATAAGGATATAACTAAATTGGTGTCACATGAAATGGCGTACTTTTAGACTTGTTTAAACATGGTTTTATATACATATAACTAGGCATAATGTCAAACACCAAACTAGCATAAAAATGTCCACTTTTTGACATAACCCAAAGGTGTAAACTAACTTTACATCAAGTAGCCTATTTCAACATGAAATTAGTATAATTTGTGTAACCAGAAGGTACTTGCATAAACCCAATTATCACTTGCAAATAGACATAATAATGTATACAAAGGTTTTGAGTCGTGTAGGCATAAAAGGTTTCATCTTGGAACATGTTTACATGAGTCTCATCTTAGGCCTAAAAAGAATGTATGCTAACCATGTTAACGACGTAACATAAAGATGTCAATTCTAGTTTTTACTACAAACTTGCAAGTGATATTTATCTTCATATACAAATGTCAATAAGCTCGCATCAACCAATTTATGCCACAAACACCCAATACAAAATATGACATAATCAATGCAATACACAGAATTTACATCAATATTTTACAATAGTAAAACCCCAATTTCAATTACATCGAATCACATCGCAATTTCTATTCATATTCAGAAAACCACTATACTTACAACGGGCATTGAAACTTGTTTTCTGGTTTCTGTTATTATGAATTTGCAAAGCTTTCCCTTGGAGTAGAAAATGTTGCGTAGAAATTAGATTAGAATTTTGTTTCTTGAATCGTTGTTCGTCTCTTTTCAAGCGGAGGCTCTCCTTAGTTTTCTTCTGACAGTATGGCGGCTCAATTTCTTATTTTTGTGTGAATTTTAGTTGGAGACCTAGGGTGTTTTTATAGAGTTGCAAGTTAATTAGAGCCGTCGATGAAGCCAGGTTCAATCAAAGCCATCTGTTCTAAAGAGAAGTCAATCAAACGAAGACAACTCAGCCCTAGTGACAAGACCAGGCCCAGAAATTCGACCAGAACACAGACCAGGCCAGCCAGACCTGACCAGGTCGACAGGGGAGGTTGACCCTATGGTCGACCTGGGTCAACCAGGTCGACACTATGGTCGACCCTATGGTCGACCCTATGGTCGACCTGGGCTAACCAGGTCGACCCTATGGTCGACCTGGGTCCTGGGCAGGAATTTTCCTGCCCAGCCCGGGTCTGGTCCTATTTTTGAATTTTGAATCCGTTTTTCGAGCTGTTTGAATTTTAAATAAATTTTTTAAACTTCCGGAGGTTATATCTCCTTCGTACGGAGTCCGATTTACGCAAACTCGGACTCTATCTCAAGCAGAATTTCGAGACGAACGCAATGGCGTAACCCGTTTCCCTTAATTCTTCTTCTAAAATTTAATTATACTTTAATTTGTGAAACTTAATATTATAGAACTACGGGGTGTTACAATGAATTAATTAATAATATATATATATAATACCCTAGTCAAACGCTATATTTCTATAACCCATGGTCAAACCTCATCTCATCCCCCGTCGTTCATTTAGAAACATGAAATAAAATATAAAAAGATAACGCATCGCAGAAACCGCTCCCCCTTCCCACCGTCGCTTCCCACCCCCAGCAGCGCCGCCACCCACCGCGCATCCGCCCCACTGCCCAGCCACCGCATCGCACCCCCTCCTTCCTCCTCTCTCCAATTAAAACCCTAACCCTCTTACAGCCCCAAATCAGCCCAACGCCGCCACAATGGGACCCGCCGCCACCGCTACACCATTGTTATAATAAATGTTCTAAAATTCTAGACAGCGATTGTAACGCTGTTGTTAAGCATAATGTTTTATAAATCAAATATTTGGAGACAACGATTATAATGCTACCGTTATAATCAGTGTTTTTCCGTAAAAGAAGTGTGTTCTTATATTGGTTCCGAAAGTCGCGTAAGTAATGTTTGTTTGAAGTTGTGAGCTTTGACTATTTCAAAGTTGAGAATGTTGTTCAATTAAGGTCTGAGAGGTAACTATATCCCAACTTGACTGACTTCAGGATTGATGGAGGAATGGTTAAGGTTCGATAGTGAAGATGGGTTAGCAAGATGGGTAGTTAATAAGTGTTTACTGGTTTGAGCTATAATAACGATGTTTTGAAACATCGCGTTAATTTAAAGGATTTTGGAATGTTTTCTAACAGGAATAAGATATATTTTCTCGAATTTGGAATGTTTTCTAACTGGAATAAGATATATTTGCTCGAATAAAGAAATTAGGATATTGGAAATGTTTTCCAACAATCAAGAGAGAAAAATAGAGCTTTGAAAGGATACAAAAGATGAGATAACAGGAATTGGAAATAATAATTTAATAAGAAATTAAACTAAAAGGGGCCTGTGTTGTTTGATGCTTGATCGGTAGGATTTCCAATTGGAAATAGGACCGTTGATTGTATGGATGCTTTCTTTCACAGTTAAATCACCGACTATTAAAGTTTTGATTTATTTTATACCTCCGTTGTCAATATGGAGAGACCGGGATCAGATTTAATATATGAAAACCACTCCGTATTGGTACAAGCGTTATGAATCAACTTATGTTGAAGAGATTATGAAGACGGAGTAAAGTGCAAGGGTTGTTCTGTTAATCCTAGGTAGAAATTGCCCAAGATGAATTAATAGAACGGTGCCTTCGGTTTGTCCAGACCCAGGACAACTTGTATGGACGAGTGTCTGACAGAGTATTTTCAAAGGGATTACGTACATTGATTCCTTCAAACGTGCGAAGTTGGTGGCAAAGAAGGAAAACTTCTTTAGCCTAACAATCTGAGTATTTTTTTGGGAATCAATTAGTGATTTCCGATGGATCTGACAATGTGGCATTCAAAGTGAATGGTGGCCATATGTTCTGGAAGATAATTCGAACCTCAGGCCTCACAACCGGAAATTAACAAAAAGCGGGCAGGTAGCATGGTTATGTCGGTCGCTCCCATTAGGATGTATAATCACCTATCTAGAAATATTACATTTGCTTCTTTAATCTATCGATGCTGCCCCTTTCGGGAAACGGTTGCTGATCCCAACCGTTGGTGATATACATTCGATACACTCAAGCGAAATGAGTGGTCGGTCATGTGTGGGCCGGGTTGCAAGATGTTCTTATTGAACCTCAGTGTATCCCCTCTAGAGTACACTGGTCGGAAGGTGGTTCCATACGTTGTCATAGTCGGAATCCAATCTCCAATAAGCGCCCTGCGGTTTTTGATTTAATATTATATATGGAGTGTGAGATGCAAGCGTTCCACTAGATTTTTATTTATTTGATTTAGACACTATTATAATACCACCAGATTTTGATATCAAAATGTCTTGGGTTATCGTAAGGTAAAAACCATCCGTGTTTATGTGTGGATCGGTCTTACGATTATCATTTATTTCGAAAGGATTTGAAAGTTAAACAAATGGTTGGAGTTTACTCACACCAGTCCCATGACTGACCCAGAGTTTATTTTGTTCTGTTTTACCTAAACTCTTGGGTGCCCAAATTGTTACGGGCAGTCAAGTAGTCGGGATTTTACAGATTCACTTGGAGGAGATCGAAGCAGGAGGCTTCAAAAGATCGCTATAAACTATTATATTCTCCGCTGTGTACTAGGTTGTATCTGGAAATAAGTGCTTATAACTGCTCTAGGAATAACTGTTATACTCTGATGATGGTATGTATATACATTTACTGATTTGTATTTCAAAAATTTATGTTATATAATATATTTTATTCGTTCCGCTGTGAGTTTGTGATCTTCTTTTTCTTCTATTCTAATATTTCTATCTTTCTATTTCTCATCCTCTAATTTCTTTCTTCTAATGATTCATATTTCTGTGCAATTTGGGTTGGGCGTGTGGTGTAATTAGTCAACTCAAAGAATACGGAAATTCGGGACATTACATTTGGTATCAGAGCTGAAGGTTGAGTAGTAACCTTGGCTCTGTGGCGTGACTCAGTAGAGATGGGGTTAGTAATGCCCTAGATTGAGTTGAGTGTATATATATGAGAGCGTACTTGTAGATTTGTTATAAAATTGTTTTATATTGTGTTAACTGCTTTGTTGAGTGGTTTATGAATTCTGGTCGATACAGGATGTACAACTGTATCGATAGGCGTTTCTAAACTCTCGAACAAAGCTATTCGATATGGTATTGTTTTGAAATGGGTAAATGAAATAATTTTGCCCAAAAATTATTTTGATATAAAAGGAATAATTTTTGAATTATTACATATGAATATGCTGATTTTTATTACAATCAAACGAAGTAGGTTTGGTGATTTATAATTGAATATGATTTGTATATGGATAATATATACAAATGAGAAAATTTGAAATTGGATCAAAACCAGAATATGGAATTTGAATCCCGGAAGTTAAAGAATATTTCTGAAGTGTTTTGATACTACTCAAGAAATATTTTGAAAGGATTTGAAAAAAAATTGTTTTAAATGGATTTTGAAACTTTTAAAGCACTATAATCACTTCAGTCGCTAGAAAATAATTCAGATGATAATGGCCACATCATTTGTATCTATTTTCGAGTTTCTAAGTGATGAATTGCTACCAAAGGAATATTTTTACTGAGATTGGGTTGAGAAACAAGTTGCTTTGAGAATTCAAAAGTTTTGAATTATTATGGTTGTATATATGTATAAATATGTATGATTTCAAATTAATTTGAAATAAAACTCCGGAAATTGAATTCTGTAATTAAAATTTAACTTGTATAAGTTGAATATATTGAAATGGTAGAAATATATCAAATGACTGAAATAATCTCGAATGAAATTAAAGAGAAATGTTGGGATTGGAATTATTGAAATGAGTTCGACTTATGAATAAGCAAGTTAGATATATATTGGATGTTGTTAATTGAAACCGAATTGTGATAATTTGGATTCAAGTAATAAGTGGATTGACTTAAATAGAAATCAGACTTGAATTGATAAATGGTAGTGAACTAATCAGAAGTTGATTAGAGTGTTAAAAACTGGAAGTTGGATTAATTTGAAACCAATTGGAAATGGATATATGTATGTTGAGCAGATATTGAATGGAAGCAAATGCAGGAGATAGAATTTGTGTCCGACAAAAAGGTACACGTTTACAATATTATTTGGATTTGATGATTTTATGAGCCTATGAGGCAAGCCGCTTGGCTTTTTGATTTCCTTTTGGGTTGGAGAAGGCAAGAAAGGCGAGTTGTGGTTATACCGATTGAGCCGTGCAGAGGAGATGCTGTCGGAAATTTTTCGAAAATTTAAAGAGTTAGAAAATTTCAAGAAATTTTTGATAATTTAAAAATCGAGTTGTTAATTTTAATAGGAAGACCAGAATTGATTAATAGAATTTCAAGTGGAATAATGAAATCGATAAACGGATTTAAATCAATTGGGATGAATGTGGATATGCAGAAGAGCATATGGATTGAAGACGAGAAAGTGATGATGGATTGTCCAAAATGGTGGACAGATCATTTGGAAAGAATTATGAATGGTCGAGTATTGGTACGAGAATTCGAAGGTTGGGTAAGAATTAGGTTATGAAGATATGGAATATAAGATTTTAACTAAGTAGGTTATGAGGAGATAGAGTTATAGCATTTTTACTGCTTAGCAATTTCGAGGACGAAATTATTTTAAGGGGGAAGGATGTAACGACCCGGTTTTTCAGCCGTTGAATTTTGAATATTTAAATTTGTTTTAAATATTTTATTTGAATTATATCTAGGAATTTATAAGGAATTTATTTAATAAAACGATATTTAAACGTATAATTTATAATATAATTTAAAACGAGCTCGAAATAGTCGCGGTAGTTCGTAATTTATGATTTAAACTTCAACTGAATATATAGAATACAAAATAAGTCGTATTTCTTTGAAACAAGAAACATTCGGATCTATTTGAGTATATTTTTCTAATGGAAGAGAAAAATCGGGTTTTCATATTGTAGATTTTGTTTTACGTCCAAATCAAAATTTCAGAAAGTCACTGTGGATCCGTATATAAGCCATAACGGTTATTTAAATGTATTTAAATATTGGTGTTGAATTTAGACAAGCCCTTTGAGACGTAGTTATAATTCAATTTTTAGAATTTAACTGTAATTTTTATTTTGGAAAATAAGCTACTTTTTATTTGGAGTATTTTACACCCTATATCAATATTTTGGGGTTTCATAATATAAGTTAAACTACCGATATTATTATATTTTTGGGATCGTTGTACCTCGCTGGACACGACCGTACTCTTATTTCTGTTCGGAGTAGTTCGGACATGAACGAAAACCTTATGTACGATTAGTCAAGCATTTTGGCTATCCACCATATATTGTATACAATAAATAAAAGAAATTAAGAAGCCAATCCGCATTCATCTACATAAGTAAATTTGTAACCCTTAACATCCTGGAAGGGTTCACTTCAAGTATTTCTGCATAAATAAATTAGCATACAACAAATGAAAACTCTACGGTCACAATTCCTATCATATGCACCTCACATGCTATCCTATCCATTCGAACCAACAGAAAACTGAAAGGGAACACGCTAATTAAATAAAATAAAATAAATGCTACCTCACATAGTAAACATTTCAGTTCCGTGTCATCCAAACTTTTCACTACGTGCTCTCCACGTTTTCACACCATGCGTCGCAAGCAATTCTCAATACCGTGATCTGCAAGCCATTATACACTTCTGTGTGTGCCAAGCAATACTTGTCGTGTCTGCCAAACTATCCTCCACTTTAAATACTGTTCTTCTCCTCAATTCTGTTTTCTGAGATCCGAAATGAAAAAAAAGAAAAAAAAAGAATGGGCATACGCAAAAACATGCATCCCAGTGTTCCCCAAACCTGCTCCTTTTGCGTGTCATTCTATCATGAATACTTCTCCTTTCTAAGTCACCCAGCTCCTCACGGCACATGCATTTCCAAGGCTTCACCAAATGAAACTACCCCATTTTCTTTTCCACCGCACCAACAAACCTCCTCATGACAAATCATGATGACCGCGACCCCTCACTAATGTCACCACCACGTTTTCCGATCCCCAAAGCCAACGCTTTGACCAAGCTTTGCCTATGTCGACCAAAAGTCTAGCCAAAACGTTGTTGATCTAGTTTTTTTGTACGATTCATTTTTTAGAACCGTGGTGTAGTTGGATGTGTATCGAGGGTTGATAAAGGGGGAAGAAGAGGCTAAAAGTGGAGGGGAATAGGAGGTAGGGGTCAGACCGAACTCTAATGAACAGGTGGTGGTAGCTGCTTATGTTTTGAGTGAGGAAAACGCGTGTAGTATACTAGCAGGTACGGTTTGAATGTAATGGAGTAAGGAGTGACAACGAAAAAGGTTTCAAAGTTGGGTAGAATTTAACGGTGGATTTTTCGAAGTTGACTATGTAGTGACGAGGGGCTTGATTGGCTAAGGTGTTGATTTTTGCATCTGTGATGTTGTTGTTGGTGAAGGGTGATGACGGGTCTGTATTCATGGGGTTCAAGAAGGAGAAAGGCTAGAGGGGTAATAACGATGATAGGGTAATCAATAATAAAGTAATATTGAAGTATTGGTACAAGGGATGGAGGGATTTACGGCTGAATTGTTTGATGTTGCATGCAAAACTGGAACCGGGGAAGAAAAGGAGGAGCAGGCGTGAAACAAGGTTAACGCGATAATACATGATTAAGAAATTAATTTTTTATTTTAATTAATTAATCAAATTATTTACTAAAATGTGTATAAAAACTCGTATGAATTATAGCTTTGTCATGCGTGATCAGAATCCGACGAAACTAGTCACTTTGGGATTGCAATGACGAGGTCTTCATTGTAGGATGGAAATGGCGGAGAACGAAATTATGGGAATTTCGTGGAAAAATTAAACGTCTATTTGGTTTAAATGAAATCAAGGCAGAACCGTCAACTGCAAAACAAGGTGAGTAAACTCACTAACTCTGAATCGTTATATTTTTATATAAACGAGTTTTAAATTTATCTATAAAAATTTTATACTGTGTTGATGGTTGTTTGGCTGAATGGTTGATAAATTGGTTGAATTGGTTGATATAGTTATATCATTGATCGTTTAATAATTCTGTTTACTATGATATCTCATATTTAGGTGAAATTAATGTTGACTAACATCTGTGGATGCAGGGAAACAGGTTGGAGGTATCCAACTGGATCCCTCAACATTTATATTATTGTTTGTTATTTACTATGATATATATACTGTGATTGATTATGCTGTGTTGAATCCTTTGACCCTAGAATTTTGGTATTTAAAATATTGTAAAATATTTTTGAATAGGAAATGGAATTTGAGACTATTAAAGGGAAATATATTTTTCCAAAAATTGAAGTATAATTTTGAATGGAGTTAAAAAATTAAAAACTTGTTTATTGAAAACAAGAAGTAAATATTAAACGGGTTTATAAATTAAGTGAATTATTTATCGTTGGATAAATTGAAATATAAATTCAAATTTGAATTTATATGAGAAGGTGGAAATCAGTTTTGAAACCAATATCTGAAATGAGATTTGGACTTAGCAAATTATAAAGGAAATTATAAGTGAAATTTATAAAAGTTTTGCAAATCTAAACAGCGATTTTAACGCTGCAGTTATAATAAATGTTTTGTAAATCTAAACAGCGATTTTAACGCTAATGTTATAATAAATGTTCTAAAATTCTAGACAGCGATTGTAACGCTGTTGTTAAGAATAATGTTTTATAAATCAAATATTTGGAGACACAGTGTTTTTTCGTAAAAGAAGTGTGTTCTTAGATTGAATCTGAAAGTCGCGTAAGTAATGTTTGTTTGAAGTTGTAAGCTTTGACTATTTCAAAGTTGAGAATATTGTTCAATTAAGGTCTAAGAGGTAACTTTATCCCAACTTGATTGACTTCAGGATTGATGGAGGAATGGTTAAGGTTCGATAGTGAAGATGGGTAGTTAATAAGTAATTACTGGTTTGAGCTATAATAACGATGTTTTGTAACATCGCGTTAATTTAAAGGATTTTGGAATGTTTTCTAACTGGAATAAGATATATTTTCTCAAATAAAGAAATTAGGATATTCGAAATGTTTTCCAACAATCAAGAGAGAAAAATAGAGCTTTGAAAGGATACGAAAGATGAGATAACAGGAATTGGAAATAATAATTTAATAAGAAATTAAATTAAAAGGGGCGAGTGTTGTTTGATGCTTGATCGGTAGGATTTCCAATTGGAAATAGGACCGTTGATTGTATGGATGCTTTCTTTGACAGTTAAATCACCGACTATCATATTTTTGATTTATTTTATACCTCCGTTGTCAATATGGAGAGATCGGGATCAGATTTAATATCTGAAAACCACTCCGTATTGGTACAAGCGTTGTGAATCAACTTATGTTGAAGAGATTATGAAGACGGAGTGAAATGCAAGGGCTGTTCTGTTAACAATAGGTAGAAATTGCCCAAAATGAATTATAGAACGGTGCCTTCGGTTTGTCCAGACCCAGGACAACTTGTATGGACGAGTGTCTGACATAGTATTTTCAAAGGGATTACGTACATTGATTCCTTCAAATGTGCGAAGTTGGTGGCAAAGAAGGGAAACTTCTTTAGCCTAACAATCTGAGTATTTTTGTGGGAATCAATTAGTGATTTCCAATGGATCTGACGATGTGGCATTCAAAGTGAATGGTGGCCAGATGTCCTGGAAGATAATTCGAACCTCAAGCCTCACAACCGGAAATTGACAAAAATCGGGCAGGCAGCACGGCTATGTCGGTCGCTCCCATTAGGATGTATAATCACCTATCTAGAGATATTACATTTGCTTCTTTAATCTATCGATGTTGTCCCTTTTGGGAAACGGTTGCTGATCCCCACCGTTGGTGATATACATTCGATACACTCAAGCGAAATGAGTGATCGGTCATATGTGGGCTGGGTTACAAGATGTTCTCGTTGAACCCTCAGTGTATCCCCTCTAGAGTACACTGATCGGAAGGTGTTTCCATACCTTGTCATAGTCGGAACAAGATCCGAACCCCCCACGAATTCGACCTTCGAACCACCTCCCTCCCGCAGGAAACCTACGCATCTCGATCGCGATTCATGCCCCCAAACTATCCTCGAACTATGACAGTTTCATGATGAAATACGACCTCACTAGTTTGACACAGTTCATCATCACCATATCAAACAAACGAGCTCGCATACCGATTTGGTCTTGCTTTTGAAAAATCTTCAAATGAGTTTATGGATTGAAAGATTATAAGGATTTAATTTGGAAAAAAATCGACTGTTCATTTTTTCTTGTGGCGACGCAGAACGTTTAAATGGAGATTAGGGTTTTGTATAGTAATACTGTGTATTAATACACATATTTTTATTTTATTTTATTTATTTATTTCTATTTAATTTCAAAATAACCCCTGTATCGTTGCGGGCTCCAAATCAAACCCAACGAGTGTCACCCCCAACTAATAACCCCCATCCCGGACACAATGGAATATGTTTCATAAGCCAATTCTATCGTTTTGATCAATTTTTATCAAAAACAAAATATAAATCATTATATATTGAATTTAAACGTACAATTTAATTTACCGGGGTCACATACTGACTCTAAAAATTATAGAAAAATTATATCTAGCTATGTTTTGACGATACAGTCCGAACAAAACTAATTTCGTTGAATTTGGAGACCGTTTGAAAAATGGCCATTTTCTGGTCCATCCAATTTGACTGAAATTGATAAAACACGTTTTCTTTTGCTACGCTCACATATTAATTCAAAAAATTATGAAAATTGGAATCTAGCAATAATTCGACATTCCATATCCAACCTGGGTGGTTTCGTCGAAAACGGAGGTCATTTACAAAATGGCTATTTTTATATTATAATATATATATATATTCCATAGCGACTATTATGAATATTTAACTGGCCATAACATTTTATTACCGCTATGAAATTTCAATTTTTCAGATCCGTTAGAAAGATATAGTTAAATAGATTCTAATATTTTTGGTTTCACTAAAATCCGGTTTATTTTGAATCCTGTACATTCAGTTAAAGTTTGAAATCGAATTTTCAAACAACAGCGCCATTTCTAACTCCTTTTATATTTAAATTAGAAATTTTCGTTCTAACTTCGATTTAAATAAATTTTTAATCGTTATTATTTAAAATAAATTATTTTAAATATTAAAAATCCATTAAAATTGTTAAAATAAAAATTTTAAATTTGTTCTGAAAATCCGGGTTTGTTACAATAAAAGAGTTCAATAGGAAAGCATTATTAGCGGTTGAAAATTGGAAATATCTATGAAAGCTAGAATATTCGTATATGCTTAACATGTTAGCTCCCCACAATTGCTCAAACATCCACAAAAGTTTAAGCTTTCTTTAACGATGAAGGGAACTATATCATGGTTGGTAATCCTTCTTTCTGAAGTAGAACGGATCCACTGGCCTCCATACCAACTATTGCAACAACAAAGGAAAGAAAAAAAAGGTAAATTATTCAATGGATTAACATTAAACTTGTACGATTAGCATTGCAAATACGTACCGGTTGACACAACAGTAAATAATGATAATAAATATGACTTTAGTGGGAAAGAATAATAATTATACTATATAATGGGACACATATAAATCCACTTGTAGCGCAAAGGAAAATAAACCATTATAATTATATAAATATAGAATTCCATAAAGGAATGTCATCATGTATTTTCGGTGGCCAATATTCCATATTAAAGAATCATTTTGCAGAACGAACCCGTGCTTCGCACACGGAGTGTGATGGAATTTTTTTCAATTATCAATGTATCTTTTTTCCTTGTAAAGTTATCGCTATGGTTCTAGTTATGCTGAACATGTCATTTAATTCAATTTTTTTTGGAGATTGTTTGAGCTAAAATTCCAAAATTTATAAAATTTAAATTGCTATATAGCATGCCTTTTAAAGAGGAGGAAAGCGGTAAAAATTGAATTTTTTTGGTGATATAATGACCAATATCTATTTTAAGGTTATTTTTTTTTTCAAATCTGATAATTTTTGTAGCAAAATACAAAGACACAAAATTTAACCTAGTAATGAAATTTTATTATATTCAATAAAAAAATTACCAACATTTTACAATATCTCATTTCCTTATCTTGAAGTTTAATTTTACTTATGATGTTCAAGTTTAAATTATTGTTCTTAGCTTCTAGCCTAATTTCCTATAAAACAAAATGCGGTTATTCATGGACATGCAATATTCGTGGACATGCAACCATTACGAATGATAAAGACCCATCTTAATGTAGTCATTTAAGCAATGTGAAGATACTGATAACCCTATATTTAATTTTCCAGAGGTCTACAAGAAACGAGTTTCTATGTTTATCATTTAAACATCACATTAAGTAACATTTCCTTAAATCTATTACCTAAACTCTCAAAAACAATATAAATTATTTTAATAGCAAGAATAACAATGATTTTGTTAAAAGAAACTCATACACATCTGTATATACATGATGCCATAACGTAAATGGCATTTGAAAATAAGCCTGTGACAAAATTTATAGACTTCTGCTTCTACCCTTTGTCCTTTTAATAATGACAATGACAATTCCGACCGTCTCCATGTGATAATAGAAAATAAAGGTAGATGTAATCATGTAAAAAAAAAAGAGTAACACATAGAGAAACATGAAGCGGTTATAACTATGATTTGATACATCCTCCACGAACTGGGATATATAAATAATGTATCAAAATTTAAAGTGTACATGCATATCCCAAAAAAAGAATGAGTAATTTTAAGAAAAACATCCATTAGTGAGATTAAAAGTTATCTGTAGCAAGGGAACTCATTTGTATGTATTAGGTTAAAGTAAAAATATAGAGTTATCTTATTATTATGTTAATAGGAAACAGGTATTGTACTATGGTGAATGACTGAAAGGGTTAACAAATATTGCATTACAAATAAATCATATCCAGGTCCTTGGATCTGAAGATATTCACACTCCATGTGTCGTTGTAGCTTTAATCAATTGTGTGAACTATGTAAATCAATATCCTACAGCCTTCAGTATACAATGACTACATAAATTACATGTATAAATTAAAGCCTCTATATTTAAAGTCAATGACTACATAAAGCTACGCAAGTGATAGAACTGTTATAACATAAAATAAGAGTTCTACAATGTCTTATATAATTGCTGTAACTAATGAAAGTCATCGAAAACTCGCATTAATCCATGATCATTTTCACAACTTCACATCCATAAAAAAAAGTATGACTGATGGAGCCTAAATCAAACATTAATGTATAACTGAATTCGAAGGAGAAACAATATAGTATAGACTTATTTTGTACAGGTTAAGCAACTTTTCGAAGTTGATTGTATAAAGGTGTATAATATGGATCCAAAATTGTATGCCATTGGAAATTAGTGGATAATTTAGCAAAGAAATTTGATGTGGATATATGCAAATAACTTACAAAGTGATAGAGTTTTCCTAATCTTTAAAAAGTGGATTGAATGATAAATTAAACCACATGTAATATAAATTATGCTAAATGTATGCCTTTATTATGAAAGCTGGAATATTTATATAGTGACTGAGTAATTAGCCAACAACTGAAATCATATGCATGTCAATGCAAAGAGTAAAATACGTTAAGGTGTGGCTAACCAGTGCAAAGTCCTGGTTTTGTGATTGATAATTTACATGACCGTTGCTTCTAAGAATAAACTGCACAAAATCATGTGCTATTTATTTTAGACGATGGGATAAATGTTTACCTTCTACAAAAAGAGGGAAATTACATAAACTGAAGTTTTAAACTTCTCATATGATTTAAAGCCATCATATAGCTACAATTTCAAAAATGAAATACAAAATGGGAAACGACAATCTCTTGAGTTATCGTATGACCCAAATAAGCCTGCATTCATATGGATAGCATAATGTCTTAGTTAATGACCTTGAATTCCACTTGACAATGATCATTGCAAAATTAAAGTTGAATATGAACTTCATAAAGCAAAGGCACATAATTGTGAAACAATGACAGATGTTGGTTTCAAGACATGGAAGGTATGCGGGAAACCAATAATTAGAAATAGGGATCAAATATTATAGGAAAGCATTATTAGCGGTTGGAAAAAGGAAATACCTATGAAATCTTGAATATAGGTACATGCTTCACATGTTATCTCTCCCCACAATTGCTCAAATATCCACAAAAGTTGAAGCTTTAACAATGAAAGGAACTGCATTATGGTTGGTAATCTTTCTTTTTGAAGTAGAACAGATGCTCTGGCCTCCAAACCAACTATTGCAACGATAAAAAAGGAAAGGAAAAAAGGTAAATTATTTAATGCATAATGTCAACATTGCAAATACATATTGATTGAAACAACAGTAAATAATTATAATAAATATAATTTTAGAGGGAAAGAATAATACTTGTAACATATAATGGGACGCATACAATACCTCTGATGTATACGTTCCTCATTCACTGTGACATAGCCTTTTGATCATCTTCTTAGCGCTTTAAAGAGTGCTAGGGAAATATAAATGCATTAAAAGGTTGCCCTATGAATATGGTGGAGAAATGAACACAAAACATGATTTAGTCATAAGAATAGTATTGATTTAAGACAGGAAAACATTGATCTAAAACCAGAAAATATTGATTTCTATTTGATGATGTTTCTAATAAATAAAATGAATAAAAACTTATTGTAAACCTTTATACGGAGAAATGCCTGAACATATTACTTGATCCAGGGATTGCTAGCTTGTTATGCCTAACTTCCTTTCTCTTGGGTCCAACTTTTTCTACCACTTAAAAATCACTTCAACCACATTTTGTTATCATATAAGTAAAATAAGAGTTTCATCCCAAATTTCAGGAATGATATGAGCATTGTTAACAGTAGTGAGAATAAATATGTTAACAGAAAACGCATATCAATTAGAAGATAGGTGGAAGCTTCAACATTGTAGTAAAAATTAGAATCAACTTCACCCAGGAGAAGTAAACTATATAACGCCCATAAACACTACAAGAAATTTGACCTTTACCTACCAATATTTTACCTACCAATAAATATGGGTAGGTAAAGAGAACCTTTATCTACCATTATTTAATGGTAAAATTTATTGGTAGGTAAATATTGTCAATGTCATAAAATTATTGAAGGATAATTATCTACCAATAATTATAGGTAGGTAAAGTGTATTATCTACACATATAAATATTGGGAAGTTTTTTTGCGATTAGCCCATATATATTTCTCATATCATTTTAAACTTTCGTTAAAAATAATGCTGAGTTGTGTGATGATGTGTCAAAAAAGTATATTTTAGCAAAATTTTCAATTAAAGATTTCGTTTACATATCCTAACAATATTTTTGTAAAACCATTTTTTTAATAATTATAAATAATTATTTTGAAATATGAAATAATTAACGGTTAATGAATTGATAAATAATAATTAAATTGTAAATAATTAACATTAAATAATCATTCGTTCATAACTTATCAAACATTGTTATTTTTTCAAACAATTGGCTACAAAAGTTTTAACTTTAAATTTTCCTTAAACGTTTCACAACTTCACACTAATATGTCATCATATGAAATGACTAAAACAAATTTCTCTAGTTTATTGTAGAGACGCAATCCATGTCATCCTATCCGGTTGTAAATTTAACAATTTATTTTAAATCAAATCTAATGGTACATATCTCAATCCACGTGATCTCTTATGTGGCATCAATCCACGTAGTCTTCTTTGATTGGCTACCTGCATAATAGGATATTAAAAGCAAAGATGACATAAAATTGTATTAATAATGAAAAATCAAATTTTAAGTATTAAAAGAAATGGAATATTCCAATTGTTTCCTTTGTGTTCAAAGCATTTCTGAAGGCTTCATTTTTGTAAAGTATCACAGACTGCCAGTCTTATATATGATGGTTAATTCTATTCATACACCAATAATTTCTTAATACACGTCGTCAAATGAAATGAAATAGTATGCACCAATTTTTTTTTCGTACACCATGTCATTCATAAAATTACCCTTTTATATTTTAATCAACTTCCCTCTTTTACCTTAAAACTAAATTACATAAAACTGAGAATTCATTGCAATAAATTTACCAAAAAAAAAAAAAACTTTAATTTTTAACACTGCTATTGTAAACTATTTGATTGTTTTAATTTTAAAAATCGGCTCCACTTTTAGATGATTATACACATTGAACTAAAGTGTTTAGCTGTAAAAATTGCCTAAATTGATATTTTATGTTTTCTTAATTTCATAAAATTCTACAAATTTGATTATTATAGATTTTAAAGTTTTAATTAGATGCATTATGAGGAAGGGTTGAAAATACAATTAAGTATGAGGGTAACGTAGTCGTGGTTTTATTTATTAGAACATTGGTTTATGTTAAGAAATTATTATTGTATAAATAGAATTTGCCATATATGATAAGTAAATAATTATTGTCTAATAAGTATTAGAGACTGTTAGTCATATATATAATAAGTAAATACTTATTTCTTAATAACACAGGTTACCATAACATATTCACAAAAAGTAAAATTTTCGATTAAGTATTACAGAATATTAGTCATATATATAATAAGTAAATATTTATTGCCTAATAATACAGATTACCATAACATATTCACACAAAGTAAATCTTCCAATAAAATCTGCATTAAATCTTTAATAATTATCCCTCTATTTACATACCTAATAAAGATCATCTGTGAGTACCTTTTTAAAACAAAACAAAAAACAGCAAAAACACGTGCTTGGAAACTAACCATGTTCTCCACAAATCAGATAACAGTCTCCCCTTCTACCTCTCAGCTCCACTTTTAGATGATTGTACACATTGAACTAATTAAAGTGTTTAGCTGTAAAAATTGCATAAATTGATATTTTAGGTTTTATTAATTTCATAAAATTCTACAAATTTGATTATTATAGATTTTAAAGTTTTAATTAGATGCATTATGAGGAAGGGTTGAAAACACAATTAAGTATGAGGATAACGTAGTTGTGGTTTTTCTTATTAGAACATTGGCTTATATTAAGAAATTATTGTTGTATAAATAGAATTTGCCATATATGATAAGTAAATAATTATTGTCTAATAAGTATTACAGACTGTTAGTCATATATATAACAAGTAAATACTTAGTGCTTAATAATATGTTAATAATATGGGTTACCATAACATATTCACAAAAGTAAAGTTTTCGATTAAGTATTACAGACTATTAGTCATATATATAATAAGTAAATATTTATTGTCTAATAATACAGGTTACCATAACATATTCACACAAAGTAAATCTTTCAATAAAATCTGCATTAAATCTTTACTAATTATCCCTCTATTTACATACCTAATAAAGATCATCCGTGATTACCTTTTAAAAAAAAACACGTTCTCCGCAAATCAGATAACAGTCTCCCCTTCTACCTCTCCTGAAATCACATAAACCTCTCCTGAAATCACATAAACGGCGTTTGATTTGAACTCTCACCTGCTAAACCTATGTTACCTCGTGAAATCATATTTTCTAGGCCTTCTTGTGTCAACCTAAAACAAAAATAAAAATCGATTGGACTGTCGATTTCATGCCGAGTGATCACAGCCTTCACTAAAGCTATCGTTTTGATTGATTTTGCAGGTGCGGTATTTGGGTTTTATCGCAATTTTTTTGTTAATTGAAGAATGAAGAATTACTGGTATGAGAACCAGAACTGATGGAGAAGGAACCCAAGGCGAAGTCTGGAGTCGACACTAGCGATTTAGGAGGTGGTTGATTCCAACTTCTTCATTACAAAGCGGTTGTTTATTTTTGTCATTCAAATAGCACTTGTTTATGCAAGATTATGGGAGCTACATAGTAAGATGAGTTTTAGTTTATTCAATGGTTATGTCTACTAGCATAGTTGAAGTGTTTACATTGGCATGAAATTTGTGTAAATTTGTGGTTTGCAGAAAAGGAGGACTTGCCGGAAACATATTGTGGACCAAATTAGCGGATTGTTGGGACAAATTGCTGGTTTTTGCGCTTGTTTATTTTTGTCAAACCAAAATGGGCATCAGGTATTGAATTATGCGACAAATACTTGTTTATTTTTATCATTAGATTTTTTTTTTCTAACTTAGGATAATATTGTAGTTCAAATGGGCTACTTATTTCATACTTGAAAGAATGTAAAGTTTTTAAGGAAGTTTTATAGTGATGAAACCATACTTGAGATACTTCACAGTTGATGGACTTTTTGTTCCTTTTTGAAGTGACCACCTATGATAGCGATAAGAAATGTAATTTGAGTAGTCAATGGTCTTGGTTCAATCCTTTAGATATAGATATGTAACGGTCAAAGTAAATTTTCCCCCTTTTTCTTGTATCATATAATTTTTGGATCATCTACTTAAAAGCTGTAAGTAATGGCATGCTTGAAGGATCATCTAATTATGATCAGATGTATTGAATTAGCAAAGTCTGATGGGTTAACTTAATCCGACAGTTGGGTTCTTTATATGTTGCTTTGATTAAGACCATCCAATACATGATCATACGATCCATATTATTGATTCTTCTCAACTTTCATCTTTTACAAAAATATAATAACCATAGTCCTAATTCGTAAATATATGGTCGAAAGTCACAGTTGTTGGAGCCTTAAAATTTGGAAGCGTAATAAAAAACCGATTACAGAAGCAGGTTTACAGCACTAAAATTTTGGTATTATAACCTTGCAGCACTTGTAATCAATATCACTATAGAAACCATTTACCATGGTGCAACTCTTTTTGTCTCTTTTTATGTAGTATGCAATTGCCTACGTGTAAGGAGATAAGTACTAAGGGGTAAAAGCAACAATAAATGTTCGGGAACCAAAGATTGAACAAGCCAGCATTGAAGCTGGATGACAGGTATGCTTTTATAATTTATTTGGTTATATATATGCATATAGGACATAATTTTCTCTATGCAAATTATTTAAAATTAAAATCATGGTCCACTCAATTATCTACCCTTTGGATGTTGAATTTCCTAATTCAATTAAAAAAACCAACAATTGATCTAAGTGAAATCTGTTATAACTAGAACCATCAAATTCAAAATTTAATATAATGGTTCAAAAAATTGTACAAATCTTTATTTCGTAAATTTCTACAGCATAACGTAATTTTTTATGTGTAGTGTCAAAAGAGTATGCAGAAATAATTTTGTAACCCCATCCTAAACAGTTATACAGGTAAGTCTAGATTTATATGGAGATAATCATACAAGGTTGTTCACATATTAGACCAGCGATGCGTATCAAGCAACAAGCTGCTACAACTTACTTTGCTCTGGGTTCATTCAAATCAATAGCGAGATAGCAATGGGTGCAAACACATTTCCCACTTCTGGTTTTGGTGGTTCATAATACGATATCAACATCCTAATTTGGAAGGACCCAAGGCAAGGAAATTGGTGGAAATTCATGAATTAGTGGAATTATTAACCGTGCATGTTGTGAAGGGAATGTTGGGTGTTTGTGTGCATAGGGTGTTGTTTAAGCAAAGTAGTTGGGTGATTTCAGTGTATTTTGTTTGATGTTTGACTAGTTTATTACTGTTGTGTAATTCTATAAGTTGACGTGGTTTTAAGAGAAAAAATATATATGAGCGAACGAGTATGTAGTAAGAAGCCAATGTATACAAGTGAAATTTAGCGAGGAAGTGTATATATAAGTGATTGTGTAATAGTGAGAAAACATTATTTGTAATATTCGAAGGTGTAATAAATATTTATTTGAATAAATATTTGTCATTTGTTTAAAAATAAATTCTATGTAAATATTCAATTCTTGTAAATATTTATTTACAGTAAATAATGATATATGGCCTAAAAGATGATGTCATAATCACTAATCAAATGATGACACATGGACAAATTATTATTTGACAAATGAACCAACCATTAAATGCCAAATGTCGGCATTATTATATGCCATGTGTATACTACAACGACGACCATGTCAGCAGCCATGTAATATGACACATCATCAGCCATGTAGGATGACACATCATCAGTCATGTCAGCAGCCATGTAGGATGACACATCATCAAACACATCAGTTGACGACCCATCATTTGAGTCATAACGTAGTGGGGTCCACTGATTCTTTTATCTACCAATATCAATAAGTGTAGGCAAAACTCTTTCTCTACTAAGCTTTGCCTACCAATTTCTACCAATTCGATATTGGTAGCTAAAATATATTATCTACCATTATGTTAGTTTTACCTACGCTTACAATAGGTAGGTAAAGACCCCATTTTCTTGTAGTGAAACAATAAGCTAAAAAATAAAATAATATGTAAATGGTCTTTCATATTTCCATATTTTCTTATAGAGGAAGTAGAGATTTAAATAATGACTCTAAGTCATCATGATTCAGAAGTTGGTACATAATTTTTCATATCTAGGCATGCACTAATTTGCAGGTAAAAAGGGATAAAAGTAAACTAACAAAATAAGTATAAACATGATCCAAAAGATAAACTTACAAAACATAATCTCGTATGAAACAAACTATAATTGGACGTTGGATTCCCTAAATTAAGAGTATAAAATTTTGGGTTTTCCAACTTAATAACATGCAAAAGCAACTCAAAGGAATACAACAAAATAATATTGGTTAGATCAGCCATCCACTTATTATTATTATTATTATTATTATTATTATTATTATTATATAATAACAAAATTTAAAGTCTCTAAGTCCTCAGAATGAAATTGATGCAGTGTTCGAATTTATAACAAAATATATAGAAATCTAAGATATAAACACAAATCGTTATCAAAATTCAAAATTAATTATTATATGGAATAACGCATATAGATATATTGAGGTATTAGTGAAATTTTTACCACTATATGATACCAGCACTTTCCGTGGGAGCATGGCGATGGACGAAGAATAAAGAGGGGCAACTACCGAGGTTTGGATGAAGAATAGCTAATGGAAAGTCCTAAACGCGACAGTTAGCTAGGGCACAATGTAGTTGGCCTCTATGAATTAATTTAATCGACATAATCCAAGTTTAATTGGAGTTAGGAGGATGAACTTGCTTCTTCCGAGATTTGGCTATGATAGCGACTTGAAAATCACGGGATAACAATGATTCAAGGTTGAAGAAAAGCACTGTAGTTTAGCAGAGAAGAAAAAAGGGCATGGAGAGCAAGAATTGGGGAATATGAAAAATGCGACCATTAAGCGTGAATTGTGTATGGCGGCAAATTGAAAATCATGGAATTACAATGATCTAAGGTTAAAGAAAAATGATTTAGATCATCGATTTGGAGAGATGGAAAAAAGGAGAATGGGGAACAAAAATAGCGGAATAAGGGAAATGTGGTTGGCGAGTTGACGATTCACGAATAAAAATGACGAACGGATACCAAAGCAAGCGAGCTGTTTCATTCTTAGGCTTTTGCTTTTCGAGACCTTTGAGTTTTAGATTGATGTGGCATAGCTTAGAGTTAGCTATTGTGAACTCAGTAATTATAGTATAGTATAGATAAAGTGGATTTAGAGCACTCTAGTTAGAGGGAAGAGTTGCATGTATTATAAACTCCTTGATTGATATTGATCCCTTTGTATAGAATGAGATGTCAAAGGTTGCTAAAAGCAAAATTAATCTTTGAATTAAGATAATAAAGTATTCAGATTGAGTAGAACATGAAAATACACCGACATTTGGCACTACCTAAAATGCATACGAAATTAACGTAAAAGACAATCCTAAATAAATAAATTAATAAAAGGAAACAAGCGTAACATCATTTTGTATTAATTAAACTTAGAGAGGAAATGTATTTATATTATTTGAATGCAAATTAAAACCAAAATAGAACTTAGTAAATGGAAGCTAATTAGCAAAGAATAGTGCTAACAAATAAAAATTTATTTTTTACTTTTTATTTTATAATAAAACGTTTAGGTGAAGAAATGGAGAAGCAAGTAAAAAATAAAAATCTTCAGAATCTATTTTTCTAACTAACTGACTCATCATTTCCATTATTCCAGTCTAAAACATGTTTAAAATTAATACAACTAAAAAAATGATATATAAATATGCCGAATTCTATTTTTAATAATTCTATAATGGAAAACTTAACATATTCACATTATTCAGAATATATAACATAAATTTGAAGTAAAAACTAAATATACATATACGAGAGGAGGTTAAGGGGACTTAATGAGAAACAAAAACATAAATAAATTATTCTTAAGTTTCCATTCAAATTTATGTGTAAATACTTTTGGGGTTTATATTTCATATATAACATTTGCGTAGAGAAGAAATTACTAATCTAATGTTGATATTCTTTGTGTAAGAATGAAAATACATTAATATTCTACAAATTGAATATTATATGTAGCAGAATAATAAATAATATTGGAGGTGTATGAGTTCAATTTTAAGGGAATTCAAATTATTTAAACGACTAAATGAGTGGAGATACATACATGAAATGATAAACTTTACATAATATATAAAGAGATAAAATAACGATTCAACAAAAAATTTCTACGAAGTAAGTGAATATAACATTTTGAAAGGGGAAATGATGAATTGAAAAGAAAATCACAACTCATTTTCTATAATATTTATCAAACATAAATATTAAATTTTAGTACAGTGAAGGAGTTTAAGAGACCTTCATTGATTTTAGCATTTCATCTTCTCTAACTCCATCGTGATATTTTATTTTAAAATATTTTTATCAATTTTGTAAATTGTAACATTAGTCAAACTTTTTAGTCAAGTTATGCCTACAATTTTACATTCAAATTGTTGCTTTTCCTAAGTAACTCACTAGTTCCATCATTCCATTTTAAGATTTTGCAAATAATTTTGTAATGACTCGTCTTCTCGATCCTTGAAAATCGACACGATACGTACTTGGTATTCACGTACCGAAATCTCAAGTGCCGAGAAGGCGGATTGTCGGGGTAATAACACATTAGAAGTGTGATATCCCAGAATTTTTAAATTTAATTTTGGGATTTTTCTGAATATATTTTGAATTTAATGAGGTTTAAATATAAATTCTAATTCATTTTATTAGTTTGAATAAATAATTTTATTTTATAAATATGAATTTTTGTAATATAAATTTATTTTGAAGGTTATACTTAATATTTGTTAAGTAATGATATTTACAATTTGAAGATATAAACCTTTATAAAATTTTAACTATTGATTACAAGTAATATTGTTTTATACATTTTATATGAGATTTAAAGGTTATATTAATATGAATAAGTAATATGATTTTGTTGTTCATAAGTTAAACATATAAGTAATAAATTTGTATTGTAAATTTTAATTTTGGTGTTAATGTAATGGTTGCACATATTGGTATTTCTAAATAACTACACAAATAGATGTTATAATAGTGTTACTTAATTTTTTTTATTTATAAATAAATGCACCTGTTTTGTCATCCATGCAATTAAGGGATTTTTTTATGGTAGCGTATGTTAACCCATAAAATATATTTCAAAAAATAATGAGCATGTTTTGGTTGATTTACGATTTTAGGTCTTTAGGCCCTTTGGGTCGTCATGTCCTCTCTAACTCGATGAGCTCTTTAACTCATATGAGTGCTCTAGGTTGTTATGACATCTTAGATCGTTCAGATAATATGTGATGTTCAGGAAGTTTTCGCCCCTTTGAGCATCTTAAGTCGTTTGGGTATCTTGGTTCGCTCTGATGCTAGCTCATAAGGTTCTTGGGTCGCCACTTCCTCAAATCGTCAGCTTACTGAAAGTTTTAGCCCCTTCTAAACATGCTTGGGTTTCCCCGCTTTGTCCAAGCTTGCGACGCCACAACTTAGCCCGCTCCACGTCCTTTAGCTCGCACCACCTTCAGCTAGAACAAGTTGGGTCGCTCCACCTCGTTTAGCATGTCCCGCCTTGCTTTTGACTGTATAACGTGCCTACTAGCCCGCCTACGATCTAAAACAAGAGCACAATATTTACATAACTGCACCTGGTCTGAACTTCATGTATAAATACCCCCTTTTTTTCCTCATTATGGGGGGGGGGGGCTTTTGGACCACGAAGTGCTACTGAAACTCTTCTACAACTATCCCAAGCAATTCTAAACATTTATTCTCTAAAATCAAGTGAAGATCCTTGGTGAATCCGAATAAAATCTATAAGTGAGAGAGTGATAAATTTGTTGTACGAGTGAAGTTAATCTTGTAGCCAACATATTGATAATGGAATCTCATACGAAAGTGGACGTAGATCCTCATTGGATCGAACCACTATAAAAACTCTGTGTTATTGCTTTTATGCTTTTCTGGATGTTCATGATTGTGGCTTCAGTTTGTTCTTCCTTACCAAATTGGTGAAGTGTTTTGACACATCTTTGGTGATGAATCAAATTTCAAGATCTACATTTGGCGCCCACTGTGGGGTTGCGTTCACATCTCCTACCTCCTCTCACACTTTCACAAAGTTAAACGCCTCGCCTTTAAGATTCTAAGTCGCATCCTTCTTCAAAATTATGGCCAAATCTAAGAAGACCACTAGAAAAACCGCAGTAAAGCCGATAATGTTGCTAACGAACAAATACCACTCGCAAATTGCTTCGAAGTTGGTGAAAATTCAGCAAGCGGAGCCGGTGTGACTAGAAATGAATTAAAAGTTGCTATTGCCAACGTCAACAATTGAATGGATGCCTCTACTAAAATGATACTAGAGAAACTTGATGCCATCCTTAACGCTCGATTAAATCCAGTCCCTCCGAAGACGCATGTAGATCTTGAAGGAAATGATAAGTCGCCCGTTTCTGATTATAACCGCAACGACAATATGGAAGATGATTATGATGGGGCAAGTGACAGAGATGAAGCTAATATCGAAGAATTGAGATCAAAAGCTAAGGATCATTCCAAAGTGAATGCTCAAAACGCCACCAACCCTATCGCAAGGGCACCCCTTAGACGAGAAGGCAAAGCACCTAAGCTCTCTAGTCGAGACTGTATTCCTAGACGAACGATTGGTAAAGAGCTCAGTTTCACAGAGCATCTTAGCACCAAAGAATACATCTTGGATATGATAGAACAAGCCATGAAAAAGAATGAAGCTAATAAAGACAATGAAAGGGAATGGGACTTCTCTCCCGATAGGACTCCATTCACCGAGAGAATCCTCGATGTAGAATGTCTGGAGAAGTTCAATCCACCAACTCTGCCTCTGTATAACGGCCTTGTTGACCCGAACTACTTTTTGTTCAAGTACGAGTGGCATATGCAAGTGGCTAAGGCAACAAATGAGATGAGATGCACGTATTTACCTCTTTACTTAGAAGGAGATGCATCACACTGGTTCACGAAGCTGCCTCCCAAATCTATCAATCGGTTTTTCGATCTGACCAAAAAGTTCAAAGAGCAGTTCCGCTTGTACGCTACCAAGGCCAGGGACGCTATAACACTATCGGCCATGAAACAGAAGTCAGGAGAAACTATCAAAGCCTTCCTTAGTCGATTCAACATTGCCCTATCTGAAGTAAGGAACCCGGAGCTGCGCATAGTCCTCATGGCTCTACTTGATGCTATAGACAAAACTAGCGAATTCATAAGATGGATAAAGATGAAAGAACCGACTATGCTCGACAAGTTCTATAAAAAAAGCAGAGGAGTACATGAGGATAGACAACAATCCTGTGCCCCTTCAGACCATTAACAGTAGTAACCCACTTCTTGAGGCTCCTACAAGTGCAACTATGCAATCCAACCAAAAGAGTATTCAGGGGAAAAAGCGAATCAGTGGCGGAAACGATAACACGGTTAACAAGAAGTCTCTCCATTTCAATTCGTCAGAACTGACACCATTGAATGACACTCCCAAAAACATCTATCTTGCGACCAAGAATTCGTAGGAGTATGCGGAGCCAAACCCAATGAGGATGAGCAATAAGTTAGCAAACTCAGGGAAGTTCTGCAGATTTCACAACCAACATGGTTACAACACCAACGGCTGCCGAAACCTAAAGAACCTCATTGAGAAATTGACCAGGAAAATAGGTTGCAACAATATGTAAATAATCCACAAGCTTTGAATCCTTCTGCAATTCCTCAGGGGCAAGGGAGTCGAAGATCAGTCTGGTCCAAGCAACATAGCTTCTATTCAAGCCAATCCAAGGCTGATTATCATCTAATAGTTGTTGAGGTGCTCCAACTTGGGTGGCTCGGAATAAGCAATCAACATTGCTATATCTCTACCTTATGCTCTACTTCTTGGTCTAGTTCATGCTTTGCTTCGCATTTTACTTTCTGTCATATTCAAAACTTATTGTAAAACAGTTTGTAATAATCTACAGGTGATACACTGAATGTAAGCTTTGCGACTAAGAGCATATATGTTTGAATGAGTTTCTTGCTTGCAGAGTCATATGTCAAGTCGAAACTTTCGTAAAAAGTTGATTTCATATTGCAAGTCAGCTTTCGAGCTCTTGCTTCTGTATCATAGCGACCCCGACAATGCTGGTTCAAGAGCAGAATGCTGTGAATTCCCAACTTGCCCAAATGCAAAAAATATATATGGGAAAAGACTGCTTTGAAAAATGAACGGGAAGGTCGCAAAGATTCAAACAATGAGCAAGCGCCATGACAAGTAGACGTAAAAGCGGAAACTTTTATCAAAGGGTACCTCCCTTAGTGAGAGGTCAAGAGCTACAGCTCCTGAACCAGAATAACTTGCTGAGTCAAGCATATGGTAAAGGGACTGATAGCCACCCCACGAAGCGATAAAACAATCTATAAACCCCTCGCTTAGCATCTAAAATGTCAAATGTGAAGAATTAAAAAATCCACTAGCATAGAATCTAGAATCTCAGATATGAAATGTGTCTAACCATTCGCGTAGCATTTGAAATATCATATGTGAAGAATGAAAAAATCCACTTGCGTAGCATCTAGAATCTCAAATGTGAAAAGTGTCTAACGATTCGCGTAGCATCTGAAATGTCAGATGTGAAGAATGAAAAAATCCACTTGCGTAGCATCTAGAATCTCAGACGTGAAAAGTGTCTAACCATTCGCGTAGCATCTGAAATGTCAGATGTGAAGAATGAAAAAATCCACTTGCGTAGCATCTAGAGTCTCAGATGTGAAAAGTGTCTAACCATTCGCGTAGCATCTGAAATGTCAGATGTGAAGAACGAAAAAATACACTTG
Organism: Allium sativum; assembly: GCA_030737875.1. Lineage (NCBI taxonomy): Eukaryota > Viridiplantae > Streptophyta > Magnoliopsida > Asparagales > Amaryllidaceae > Allium > Allium sativum. The sequence continues at coordinate 36,127 of JASFAX010001851.1, forward strand.
CGTAGCATCTAGAATTTGAAATGTGAAAAGTGTCAAACCATTCGCCTAACATCTAAAATGTCAGATGTGAAGAACGAAAAAATCCACTTGCGTAGCATCTAGAATCTCAGGTGTGAAAAGTGTCTAACCATTCGCGTAACATCTGAAATGTCAGATGTGAAGAACGAAAAAATCCACTTACGTAGCATCTAGAATCTCAGATGTGAAAAATGTCTAACCATTCGCGTAGCATCTGAAATGTCAGATGTGAAGAATGAAAAAATCCACTTGCACAACATCTAGAATCTCAGATGTCAAAAGTGTCTAACCATTCGTGTAGCATCTGAAATGTCAGATGTGAAGAATGAAAAATCAACTTGCGTAGCGTCTAGATTCTCAGATGTGAAAAGTGTCTTACCATTCGCGTAGCATCTGAAAAGTCAGATGTGAAGAATGAATAAATCCACTTGCGTAGCATCTAGAATCTCATATGTGAAAAGTGTCTTACCATTCGCGTAGCATCTGAAATGTCAGATGTGAAGAATGAAAAAATCCACTTGCGTAGCATCTAGAATCTCAGATGTGAAAAGTGACTAACCATTCACATACCATCTGAAATGTCAGGTGTGAAGAATGAAAAAATCCACTTGCGTAGCATCTAGAATCTCAGATGTGAAAAGTGTTCAATCATTCGCGTAACATCTGAAATGTCAGATGTGAAGAATAAAAAGAAAAAAATCCACTTACGTAGAATCTAGAATCTCAGATGCAAAAAGTGTTAAACACGCCTGTAAGAGTCACTAGAGTGGTAGCATTCGGGATTTACAGTCAACCTAAGTTGACAGGTCGACTTTAAGCTTTAACACAAATTTGAAGCGGAATGCTATGACTATGCAAACAATTTGATGAGTTTTGAACTGTCAAATAAGATGGTCCTTGTCTAGCATTTTATTCAACGCAGATCAAAGTTCGCTATAGTTCCTCTCTAACTAATCCATTGTCAACATGGACAATTGATAACGAGTATAAGTCCAAAATCGAGCAAAGGTTTGTCTTAATTGCAAAACAGGAAGCACAAGACGTTCGAATTCAAAATCAAAAGATTGCTACAGCAACTAAGTTTTCAATCTTAGCTTAAAGGCTTAAGGTGCATTAGACAAAGTACAATTTCGTCACTACATCACAAATCCAAAACAAAGACATTGGACGCAAAATACCATAAGTGTGTTAAGCGAGTACCGGCACTCACATATACAACTGATCTATAGCGTGACACATAAAAGATAAATATCAAAAGACCGGCGAGAGAACTACTTTTTTTCACCAATAAATCATTCCCCACCTTGAGCGGGAGGAAAGGTACCAGTCGTCTCTGCCTTGCCTCCAGGACTTGAAAGTTCAGCAATGATCTCATCCTGAGACCTAAGAGCTTGAATAAGCGTGGCTTTGTCCTTCTCCAAAGTGGTGATGAGTTTGATATTCTCCCTGTTCAGCCTATGGAGCTCGCAAGAAAAGGTGTTCCAGGCTCCTAATCTGTGCACGTGATATTGACCAATTTCCTCAAGGCGCTTTTCCATCCAAGTCCTAATAGAATCAAGTTGCATCAGCGAGTGATTCTTTAGAATGTCCAAGTCTTCAGAGACTGTTCGCTTGTCGAACGGATATATATCCCAGTCAAACTGATCAAACTTCACTCCTTGAAGACATAAGCCTTCAAAGTGATCAGCAAGCACAGAGATGTGTGGCTTGGAAGCGTAACTAGGCCTGTCTATGACAGCTTTTAGCTCGGCCAAGCTGGAGGCAATAGGGGTAGTTTCAATTTCTGGCATGGGAAGTTTTTCCAACATACGGTGCTTGTGAGTCATGTCCTCACTCGAGGCCCCTTCAGCTCTTTTAGACATCCTGTGCAAATAGCAGTGTTAAGAGGTGAATGACAAACTAGAAAGTAGCTTATTCAAGGTGTTTTAGATCGTTCCTACCAACCTTTAAATTTTGGGTCGTTTTGGATGGTATCAGACTCTTGGTCGTTTTTTGCATCTAAGAAGCTTTAGGTCGCTATAATAGTCCAATTCCACATAAAGTCTTTCTACTTCACGTTTTTGGGTCGTAAATGACCTAAGACTTCAAGGGTTTAACGATCTGAAGACGAGGACAGAAATGACGACCTAAGGTCTTGAATTATTACGACCTAGAGTAGGATTGCGGTCTAAAACCTGAAAGTGGTTGCGATGACTTAATTCAACGCAAGCCATTACAAAACAACGACCTGGGATGTACAACCAGTGGGGGCCCTTCAACTTTGAAAAGAACGGCAAGACATGATATTGCAAATTAAAGACATCAATGAACTATGGAATTGAGCAAGATTATTATCTTAGTGTTCATAATTCTTAGCAGTTAGAGCCACGTCCAAATTGTGAGAATTTGTACATGAAAATTAAGCTAAAAAACAATCACAAACACGCAAGCTCAAGGTTGCTACATGCGTCAACATTGTCATCAAACGCACGATTGAAATTGTACCAAACAATAATCTCACAAATTCTAAGAATATCAAATTCAACTTAAAATGTACATATATACTCAGTAAGTAAAAGCCTTGAATTGCACCTGGTTCTTGACGATGAGCAGCTTCGAATTTGATTATTACACTAAGGGATTATTTGGACTTCAGTTGCTTTGATGATGATGAATCAGTAGGTTTAGCTGATAGTGGCTGCCATTAATGATGGTTTTTAGCTTAAGTGAGGGTTTTAAGAGAATGATGACTTGAAGAGGAGATAAAGGGGGTTTAACAAATAAGCCAAGTTTACGGGGCCCCACAACTGTCTTATCCCAAGTAGAATACCAATAGACTCTTATCAATGCGTGACCCAGAAGCCGTGACGATTTAAGATCATATCACGACCTAAGAAGCTGGATGACCTGGGAATATAATATTCTAAGGACTCGCGCGATCTGAAGACCCAAATGACTTAAAATCTTAAATTACATGTTAATCTTACCTAATTTGAAGCCCTTATTATTTTTAATACGAACATAGAGGGGCAAACGTTTACCCAAAAAATATATTTTAGAAAATAATGAGCATGTTTTGGTTGATTTATGATTTTAGGTCGTTAGTCCCTTTGGGTCGTTATGTCCTCTTTAACTCGATGAGCTCTTTAACTCATATGAGTGCTCTAAGTCGTTATGACATCTTAGATCGTTCGGATAATATGTGATGTTCAGGAAGTTTTGGCTCCTTTGATCATCTTAAGACGTTGGGATATCTTGGTTCGCTCTGATGCTAGCTCGCAAGATACTTAGGTCGCAAATTCCCCAAATCGCCAGCTCGCTAAAAGTTTTAGCCCGTTCTAAGCATGCTTTGGTCGCCCCGCTTTGTCCAAGCTCGCGACGCCACAACCTAGCCCACTCCGCGTCCTTTAGCTCGCACCACCTTCAGCTAGAACAAACTGGGTCGCTCCGCCTCGTTTAGCACGTCCCGTCTTTCTTTGTACCGTATAACGTCCCCTCTAGCCCGCCTACGATCTAAACGAGAGCACAGTATTTACATAACTGCCACCTAGTCTGAACTCCACCTATAAATACCCCCCTCATTTCTTCATTATGGGGGGAGGGGGGTTTGGTCCACGTAGTGCTGCTGAAACTTTTCTACAACTATCCCAAGCAATTCTAAACACTTATTCTCCAAAATCAAGTGAAGATCCTTGGTGAATCCGAATAAAATCTATAAGTGAGAGAGTGATAAATTTGTTGTAAGAGTGAATTTAATCTTGTAACCAACATATTGATAATGGAATCTCTTATGAAAGTGGACGTAGATCCTTATTGGATCGAACCACTGTAAAAATTTCATGTTATTGCTTTTATGCTTTTACAGATGTTTATGATTGTAGCTTCACTTTGTTCTTCCTTACCAAGTTGATGAAGTGTTTTGACACATCTTTGGTGTTGAATCAAATTTCAAGATCTACAACATGTGTCTTCTTAGGTGTAAAATTGCATGGAGGTGAGTTTAAGGGAGAGCCACGTGTCTTCAAATTTACCCAACTACACTTAAGCTTGTTTATAAAAGAGACCACATGCACCGTCTTTCCTTACGCAGCAAATTCTTTCTTATTAGTTCCACCGTGTTTTTCTTCTTCCTCGCATTAATTAGCTCCACTTTCTCTCGTCCTCAACAGTTCTGCATTCACCCTGCCCACGCTCCAAACCCCCAAGCCACCGTAAACTTCCCCTCTCCATATTTCAGCATCTAATCCTCCTCACGTAAGCGTATTTTCCTCTTCTTCCCTATAAAAGATCTATCGGCCTTCATTGAATAAAAAAACCCAAACTCATGCCCTTCTCCCTTAACAGCTCCTCCATCATGACTGTCCTTCACACCCTTGTCGCCACTCAGACACCACCGTCCCTACACTACCCACCGCAACTCCCGCACTTTGACAGTCCACCACCCCTCGACCAGAAAATCAGCAGCCCTATCCCGTATCCGCGGCAAACATCATCCTTGGCCACACCCTTTCCTCCACTTCAAACAGTCCGCAACCACCCAGTATCCACTGTCCCCTCCGACCCAGTCCGTAACTCTACACCCTCTCCTCTTCTTTCCATTTAAATTAGCACGCATCACCTCTTAAGCCTCACGCGAAACAAGTTTTACCATCTTTTCTCTCTCCTAAAGCAACTCATGGTTTCCATTTCTGTCCATCACAGTCCACTGGCGACATAAACAGCTTGTGTTGATAGAGAATTAGTTAGACAAGGAGACGGTGCATGTGTGTACGATTATGTGTCCGTGAAAAATTGTTCGTTATCGTTGCATACTCTATTCGCAGTTGAGAACGAACATTAATGGTTAAATCGGAAATCATGAAGGTGAGATTTTCTAATTAAAATTTATTTTAAATTAGTTACTACGGTTAATTTAAATTATTCATTAAATTTAATATTTGGTTCATGGTCATAAATTGTTTTTAGTGGTTGTTATTGGTTGTACAATGAATGTTCATGCAGTTAGAAAATACACCTTAAACATTGAGTTTTATTGACAGTAACGCTCTGCGCCCAGTTAATTAATTATCTTAATTGTTGTGGTTGTGATGGATGATTTGTGCTTGTTTATTTGGTATATTCTGATTGCATGAATTCAAGCATAAACCGTAGCTGTGTGATTATATGGTTAACCGATTTAAACTATCCTTCCATATAAATGATAATTTATTTATTAAAATAAGGTTGTAAAATTTGTTTTAAAGTTGAATTTAAAATTATTTGGATATTAAGTTGAGTAAAGAACGCTAACGTGTTGTTAAATTGGGTTCTGAAGATTAGATCAGAACAAGATCTGAAATATGAATTTAAATTGATTTCATTATTATTGGTAATGCGGGAAAATATATTATTTTGGAAAGAAAAAAGAATGAAATAATGATTTATAAATTAAAGTATGAAATTTAAGTTTCATTTAAAAAGGAATGGACGATTTATATTTTTAAATCAGTATCAAATATTGATAACATTTTTTCAATGATAATAATAACATATACCAGAACATTCCAGGATGACAGAGAGGATAGTGTTTAGGCTTGGGTTTGGAAATATAGTTTCCTGCTCTCTCTAGCTATCCCTAACTGATCCGAAGGACGGGATGGCCAATTCAAAATAAAATTTTAAATTGAAACTATTTAAATTTAGAAGTAAGTTGAAATATTAAAATATGGTTTCGGGGAAAGAGATTTTGAGTTCGGTTTTATTCTAAGTTATGGAAATGGAAATTTATTCCTGGAAAAGGAAGAGAACAATTTTTATTTAAACGTTATATAATGTAGATCGAACGCATCACGCAGCGACAGTTCGTTAATATCGATTTCAAATTTCAAATGGTTATAACTTGAACATTTTGAATCGAATTTACGTGAAACGAAAAACATCTTATTTCTATTAAGAATAGTTTTTGAATAAAATAGAAAATTTTGGATTCCATTGTATGCTTTCAAGTTATGGTTAAAATAAAATTTGAAAAAGTCACTATACGTGCAGTTCGACGACCGAAAGGAGAAATCAAATAAAATGGGCTTATAAAAATCATTTAAAAATGCAGAAAATATGATAAATCATATTTTTATTATTTAAATATGATTTATGTTAAAAATATGTGAATTTGAAATGATTCTGGATCTATTTGGTTAAATAACCATTTTGCAGCACTTTTTAGTAACGCTTTCATCGTTGTTGAACCATTTCTTTGAAATTAATTGGTTTTGGGATATTTTAAACTAGGAATTATTGCTAAATTATGGAAATAAGTCTATTAAATATTTTTGAAAGATTTTAAAAGAGTTTAAAATATAGGGTAGGTTTATTTAAATTGTAAGTAAGATGTGGAAGGTTGAATTAAAAAGGAAACAAGTTGGGACAGAATTGGTTGTTGAATATTCGATATGGAATCCTAAGATTGGACAAATACTATGAGAAACAACAAATCATATTCATATCCTGATTCTGATGGTATTTTCCCAAGTTTGTGTATCGATATAAAATATAAGTTGATTAAATTCTATTCAAACTTGTATTTGAAATATCGATCATTTGATTTATCATAAATGAAGATTTAAATCCAAATTATGGTTTGGTTGTTTTGAACACCTAAGGAAAGGGATAACGATGAGTAAATGGATTTTAATATAAGGTTGGAAACGAATATTGAATTTCAAGAAAAGGTTTAAGACGATAACAGGGTTTAAGGGAATCAATCCAACCTTAACTGAAAGTAAAATGATAATGTTTGGGAAGGAGATTTGAATTGGAAATCGGTATAGACCATAGCTACTAATTTTAAAGTACACTTATTATTTGGAAAGTCTGAGATCGGATGTATGTCTGAAAACCATTCCAAGTAATAATACGATGTTATAAAGCAACGTAAGACTTGGAAATTGACGAGTGAAGCCTGGGAATTTTTGAATCATTTGGGTTGAATGCCAATGTCTCGGATTGGTTTGTACAACCAAACGTGGTTCTAGTGGCATAATATATTAATATATTTGGAGATTTTTGGATGATGTTTCGTTCAAACCCAGAACAAACATATAGGGATTGTGTGTTTGACATTGTAATTAACAGCATAACACTGTTTATCAATATATATCTGTTTGGTGGCGAAGAATTATTCTCTTGCTTAACACCCTTCTCTAAGACGTATGAGCTTAGAGGTTATATATTGGAAATTAGTGATGCGTTGTTAATGGATAATGTGGCATAATTAAGATATGTGGTGAGCTATGGATGATCAAAGCATGTCTTATTTAAGCATAGCTATGTGTATCATGACCTCGGCAAGCCTCACAACCCGGTAAATGGCTAAAACAGGAAAGATGCAGCAAGGCTAAGGGTATTCATTTCCATCTAGATAAAAGGTGTACTCTGGTATGGAGCCCAGATATTAACCAATGTGAATAACTTCCATTTTATATGGATGTTAATGTTGCAGGGCCTCGGTTTTAAAGGTTAGTAACGATCGGGAAGTGATATACTCAGGCATGCTCTAAGTTACCCAGTAAAGGGGTAACCCGGCCTCATGTTGGTAGAGAATCCATTTGATTCTCGGGGCGTCCCTCTAGAGGTGTGCCCATCGGTTCGGTAAGGAAGTTCCTTTGTTTGGTTATTTAGTGGAAATCCAATTTCCACTACGAGCCCATACGATTTTAGTTGTATAGCCTGCTACAACAGGATTACGTCAGTATAATGGGACGGGGCTGTGACGGCCGGGAATTTCGCTCGATCCGAATCAGTCGTTAAACCGATCTAGACCGTTCGAAATCCCTGATCGTTTGAGAACAGGAAAAATTAGAACGCAGACGAAAGAACATTTCATTGTTATTACAACAATTCCATCGGAATACAAGAATATACAGAGTATAAATGAATAAATTACATTCGATAAATATCAGAGATTACAATAAATTACATAGCAGCGGAAAATAATACAAAGCACAACTGAAGGTGATATACGGATACAGAGCTTTCCGGGTATCATTCCAACTGCAAACCAGGATCCTGTGAATATAAATCTGCAAAACCAAAACTACTAGTTGCCCGTGTAGAAAATAAGGGCACACAGAGTTTAGGTTAAGACAATAAACTCCAGGTCAGTCATGTGACTGGTGTGAGAACTAAAACAGTTATTAAAAATTTATTTTAAAAGAAAGTAATTCAAGGGACCACGCCGTATAACATGGAACGGGTTTCCTCCCAAGAACACCAGTGCATATAAATAAACAGCGCAATGCTTTTTCGAAAAATGAAGCTATTATAAGACCCAAGTCCCATCACACAATGCAACGCAAGCTGGAGGATAGGGTTTTCCCTTATAATAGCCAAACATGCTTGGTAGGTTTAAAACAAATCATTTGATACTATAATAAGTGTATAGTGTCAAAACATTTCAATCATAAATATAAATCATAGACGGCATGGGTACCATATATCATGTCGCCATACTAGTTCTACAATGAAAACCGCAATACACGTATTGGAAATTGGATTTCCATCATAAGTCGAGGCAAGGGGCAAGCTCCTCTCCGCGTTCGAGACACTCTAGCAAATGTCTCAGGACTACACACTCTGGGCAATTCTGGATTCGGCTGGGCCGGTCCTCACTTACGTTAGAGGATTAGTTATGCCTGAACACATGTTTCCCGGTCCTTACAGACCTATAATCGAGGCGCCTCATTCCAATAACCACAAAGGTGAAAAGTATATAAATGTCAGGGCTGGTAACTCACTGACACCCCCAAAGCTAGAAAGAAACGTCGTGCTCTCCCAGCGGTCCGTATCCCGTTTTTAACTCATACCGAGGTGTGAGGCTCGCGAATTCACGTTATACACAAAGCTGCCATGTAGGTCGTGCTTTGATCATCAACCACAAGACTTTGCTTTTCAACAGAAGCCTTGATCCATGCAACTCAGCATGCCACACAGGCAATTCATGCCATGCGATTGATATCTATCGATATATAACCTCTAAGCTCGTACGTCTCAGAGAAGGGCGTTAAGCAAGAGAATAAATTCTCCGCCGCCAAACAGATATATATTTAATAGAAATCAATCAACACAGAATAAAATCCAATGTCAGACACACAATCCAGTTACAAGTTCATTCTGGGTCTGAACGAAACTGGAGGCACTTTCCTCGCATATCCATCGATCTCCAAGTACGTCTGGACGACCACCAACTATTTCCATCCTCTTGGGTGTACAGCCCAATCAGGATCGTCAGTAATTATCCAAACGATGTGAAGACTTCTGGCCTTCAACCACCGTCTTCATCTTCGACATATCGTCGAATCGGTTATTCAGAATGGGTATAAACCCGGACTTTCCGAACAACCCGCGTATATTAAAAACAAAGGTTACACCAACACAACATACGCCTCATTCCAATTTATCAGTCGCTAACCATAAATCAGTAAGAGAGCAATTCCCCAAATATTAACCCCGAAGGCCGAAACCAACATCAGATCAATACCCAGGAAACCATTCTTCTTAACTAACCTACAGCTAGTTTCTAAATTTCACATTCTAAGGGAAAGGTTCCCATTAATTTTATCCAAGATAAATTCTTTAAAATTTATCCTTTAATCTTCCTTTGGATGTCATTTCAAACCAAATTATGGTTTTCCAAACTAGTCGAGATTAGCGAACCACACCGAAGTAATTATTTATTTTATTTCCCAATCCCAACCTATTCATCCCATGAAGCAAAACTGGTAATACTCCATATCTAACACCACAGTGTTATTGGTAAAATTAATTACCATTTCACGTTCAAATCTAATTAAAGATTTAACTGTCGCTTTGGAGCAAAACTGGTAATACTCCATTCTCGCTCAATTTCTAAATTTGATAATTTAGATTATCAATTCACATTTCAATCTAATTGCAGATTCATTAAAACTCCTTTTACTGGGTTAAAGAACCAATGCCATTTAAAACACAGTTCACGATAAACCAAAATCACATTCTATTTATTATCGGGTTAAAGAACTAGTGTTATTTAAAAATCAATGGGTTTTAATTTCAGTTCAAAACTAGTTCATTTCGATTAAAATCTATTTTTATCTTTTCAAATATGGAGTTTTTCATCCCAATTTTTCCCCAAATCATTTCTTATGATTTTACACTAATTATTACTATTTTTAATAATTTTATCAAGGCCCGTACAATCGATTTCCATCAACGGCCATCGAACTGCACTTACAACGACCTTTTCCAAATTTGATTTGGACGTATCTCCAAATCCAACCATTAGATTTCAAGTTTCTAATATTCGTTAGAAAGCTCTTTTTGATACGAACCCAACGGTTCCGGTTTTAGGAGAATCCGACGGTCGGATCTCCCGTAATGTCCGTTCGAAGTCAATGGTCGAAATTTGCGAACTACCGTGGCGCGGCGCGTTCTATTCAGGCCATTATATTATATATATAATATATATTTCATCGATTTCTATTTAAAATGAATTTTATAAATCGTTTTAAATTCGGTTCAAAAACAATTTCAACTTCCATTTCAATTCAAATCAAAAATTGAATTCTTCCTTATAAATTCGTTTTAAAATTCATTTCTATTCAATTCAAATTTCAATTTAATTTGAATTCAGTTCAATTCGTTTTCAATTCAGTTTGTTTTCAATTCAATTCGAATTCGTTTTCATATTCAATTCATTATGAATTGGTTTTATATTCAATTCAATTCAAATTGGTCTTCTATTCGATTCAATTCAAATTGGTTTTCTATTCAGTTCAATTCGAATTGGTTTTCTATTCAGTTCAATTCGAATTGGTTTTCTATTCAGTTCAATTCGAATTTATTTATCTATTCAATTCAATTTGAATTCGTTATCTATTCAGTTCAATTCGAATTTCTTTATCTATTCAGTTCAATTTGAATTTCTTTATCTATTCAATTCAATATGAATTGCTTTTCTATTCAATTTATAAAAACGAATATAATCGATATAAATATCGTTCGCGTCAAAATAGTGCATCTCTAATCAACACGGCTTTATATATTTCAATAATTCCGTTATTCTATTCAACAAATGAATATTTTATTCTTGTCAACACATGACTAATCTCAACGAATGAGTACTGTCCACGTGTGACTATTTTTGTTATTTAATATATTTTATAAAAATTATGGTATCTATCGTTTGATTTAAATCAGACTCCAACCGTAAATTAGTAAGAGAACGATTCCCTAAATATTAACCCCGAAGGCCGAAACCAACATCAGATTGATATCCAGGAGACCACTCATCTTATCTATTTTCCACTTAGTTTCTAATTTTATATATGATAAAGATGTAAATTTTATTATTAAAATATTTCGTTCAACACATGACTAATCTCAACGGATGAGTACAGTCAACACATGAACCTTTATTTTATAAAGATAAAAATGTAAATTTTATTGTTAAAATATTTCGTTCAACACATGACTAATCTCAACGGATGAGTACTGTCAACACATGAACTTTTATTATATAATATTCTTTATTTTCTAAATTGGAATGAGGCCCAATCAATTACCATATAGCGTTAACTACATGGATTCCATACGACAAATGTATATAATAGCAACGATAAATAATCAACCATCATCCAAAGTGCACTACACTGTATAAGCATCAAATATAGATATCTAACGCTTATAACATCCTGTCGATCCATCGATCGACATACAACTAATTATTGGGATCAGTGTATGCCGTATTTTATCCCAATACCCGTGTGGGGTTTCAAACAATCAAACACAGATTTTATTTGTGCAGTTGGGCGATGTGTAAAATTTATCGTCCCAATCAATGTCCTTCAAATCGGTGTACATAAACAAACCGTCCGGTTTGTAAATGAATATTTATTTATTCTCGTTCACGTTAAAAATTATATTTTCAACGATCAAATTATTTTATTCAACCTATGAGTATTCTATTCGGTTCATTTATTAAATAAAATGATATCTTTATTTTTTTCTAATTTATTTTTTAGAAAATTTCGGCGGCATAACTGCACGATACTAGAAACAGGACAAGGCCTAGCCTTATCCCCAGTCTAGTGAAGGCCCACGCCATTCACACATCAATCAAATCCATTCCATTTCACCAAACAATTCAATTCAAACCAAATAATCTAACCAACTACACAACCAAACAATTAAACAAACAAGCCATCCATGGTCTGTGGATGACGGGTGTCGGGTGCTACTAAACACCGTCTGCATCCTAGTATATATATATATAACTAGAAAAAGAAAATTTGAAAGGTGAGAAGTTCTCACCGATAGCTATTCCAAATTCACGCCACTTCAAATGTAGAAGTCTTCGTCGTTCTCGTTTTT
>JASFAX010001852.1:0-48503 GCA_030737875.1 Allium sativum
AACATCATTAAATTCTCCTTTATTACATGATTTAATCCCTTTTGTGACACGATTTTATTTTCAAATTCAAACATTCATTACTTCTGAAATTTATGTGTATATATATATACACACACACACACATATATATATATATATAATATGAAGTAAATATATATGTGTTTTTCGCATGCGAGTTACCTTCTAGAATTAATTCTCTACTTTTAACTTTGACGTTATTTCCATTTATTTCTCTTTTATGACATTAATGACGTGCATTTTCAATTAAAGGAACATTGCAATTTAATGTTAATAACTGTCCCTTTCTTGGTTTAATTATTTTTATCACACGTATTTGTCTTTGAGTTTCAATTGCACAATACTCCTATAATTATTTTGATAATTTTATTATTTAAAAATATGGGGTGTTACATTTATCGCTCATACCATACTGTTGTCTGACTCAAGGTTTTATTTCTCCTCTTATTAGGTTAGGTTGCTCATTAACGATGTTGACGGGCAGACTAAGTAACAAGTGATAAGTTTGGTGACAATGTTGTTGTGCGACGACGAGCAGGAGGATGACGTATTATTGTTCTTACTATATAGCCATTTGGATTATTTCTGTTGTTTTGCTTGTATACTCTTATGAGGGTGTAGTGAGGCATGATGTATTCAAATAGTCTACTACTAAGATGTTATGTACTTGATATTCTGAGATTTTTATAGAGACGGGATTTTCTGCTTTGTTATGCTTCACTATTATATCTTATTGTATACTTCATTATTATATATTATCCATGCATTGTGGGTTATATGATAGATTATGTTTCAATTTACTTCCATAGTGATTGTCCCATATTGATTTGGCACACCATTTAGCGCACTTTTCCTTAGTTTAATGCAGGAGGTATGGTGCGGTCGTCGTAAACTCAGAGCCTTTGAAAGACTTGCCTCCAAGATGAGTAAAGTCACTACACATAAGCGTAAATGTGGATTTGTGCAAAGGATATGAACGTGATGCAGCTGGAGCCTGAGTGCTCCAAATAAGCTCTAGAATCTAATTGGTCAATATATAAACGCCATTTGGGCGTGGGCCTTTGGTTGCCCAGCTCTAGAGACATCGGTACTGTCTTTTTAAGCTATTAGCCAAAAGATTAAAAGAAGGAAAGGATTATTCATATGGGTGAGATATTATTAATTTGTACTCAATATGTAATACTATGGAATTTCTAAATTACATTCCTAGATGTATTTCCTCTTGTATAAACCCCCCTAAAGAACTCAGAAAGTATAAAGATAAGATTAAGGACAACTTTGATTAGGAACGATGTTATACTCACATTATTTTTTTTTGTTGATCACATTTTGTCCTGAATTCATCTCTGATAGCTAGGTGTGACATCCCACCCGAGACCCATATTAACAAAGAGAATTAATGAGCATTGGCATTTGTTAATATAGAGAGTAGGGCTAGTTAGGAGAGACCATCTACAAATCTTGTATTGAAAAAGTATGAAATATTTCGGTACAACGATCGTATTTTTTTCTAGTGGATCGACATACTTAATTCTTGCCTAATACAACCCAATCGCGGTTACATGATCAATTCAGATAAAAAACAACAATAATAAGTATCATAGATCATAAAGCAACAAACACAATCACATATACATGTATATCGAATAAAATACAAAGTGACTTACATAATGATTAAACAAACCATAATTATGCACAACATCGGTTCCCAAATGAATATGCACATATATCTGAGTACAGTATCGTTATAGAGTGAACTACACAAAAACTATGTCATAGAGTGCAAAAGGTCAACACTGATGTCCAGAATGATATAGCTAAGCAAGGACTAGAGATAATGTTAACCTACAACTCAGTCTGACCCGAGTACATAAAATACACGGGTCAGTTTGACTTGAACAAGGTGATTAGTAAGTGATAAGTAAGGTATAATGGCACACAAGGGATAATTACTTAATAAATAAAGGACTCATATAAACTCTTATTTCCACATAATATATGTGAAACGATCACTAAATCATCTTATTAACATCTCATGAAGGTTAAATACACCAACTCAGATGTTTCCATTAATTGAGTTTTCTTTGATTAAAAGAGTTATGATTTATATAGAACCAATATAAACCACGGGATGGAAACCACAGATATAGCAGAAACAGAGAATTCAATTAAGAGTTTAAAACACAGAATTTAAATCACTATACATAAATTTATCCTTAATTATCTCTAGGCTATATATATAATGATGATCAACACCAAATAGTGAAATCATAAAAAAATCTCAGCATCTAGAAATCATAAATAGTAAAATATATACATAACTCAAAATGGATTCGTGACTCAGATGGAAAGCCAAAGAAATGCCATATGGGAATTTCTTAAATGATCGAAGCCTACTAGTAATAATTGATATATATATATATATAATGATCTTAATGTTAAGGAAGGTACTGTACTTATTATGTAACACCCCAAAATTTTAACAACATTAAAGAAGGAAAATTAAATAATGATTAATTTAATATTCAGAATTAAGGGAAACTGACTACGCCATTGCTTCCATCTCGAAATTTTGGTTAAGATAGACATTTAGTTTGCATAAAACAGACATCGTATGAGGAAGTTATAAAGGTTTGAAGTTTGTATACGCATAGAAGAATTATATATATATATATATATATATGACCCAAGAATTCAAAAGTTTCAGTTCAAAATTCGAAATCATAGAAAGTGGGGGAAGCAGGAAAAATCCCGCCTAGGGGAGTCGACCCCATAGGAAGGGTGTCGACCCCTCAAATAGGTGTCGATCCATGTGTTGACCCCCCTAGGGTTGAGGTGGCAGTCGGTTTCTGGAGGCTGGCAGCTATATATGGAGGTCCATTTCTCTTGTTTTCTTCATTGGAATTCCATGAAGGCCAAACGTTGCCGGTATCTGAACTAAATTGGATCCTTTGTCTTCTACAACAATCAAATAAGGCTAATCAGTTAAAGATTCAAGTGTAGATCCATATCTCAACAAGCTTCTTTTCTAGTTCTATTTTCTAATCCAAACACTGTGAGTTCTTAGTTGCTTTTAGATTTAAATATTAAAAAGTAAACCTGATATGACTGTAGTTTGGATTAGTTTCTGTGACTAAATTATACTAGATCCATTGTAAATTGTGAACATATGACATTCTGAATTGGTTATAACTTAGATCTAAATCTCTATCTAGTTGGATCTATTGTAACTTCTGTGACATTCTATGATGTGGACCTCAAACCTTATTCGTGTCAGATCTACTTTTAACTATTGGATCTGAATTATGTGGACATCTAAATTATTAATCGGAAGTAGATTATTATTTAGATCTCCTTGTGCTTATCATATTAGATCTGAACCTGTTGGACATCTAAATTAATATTTAGACCTTGCCATGCTAATCTTAACATCTTTGCTATGATAAAACTAGTTAGCTATCACCATTTCAATGGATCTATGCTTATATGTTCACCTTATCACCATGTTAGTCTATGATTATGCCTTTTATGTTAGAACAATCACCTTTGTCATATTCCCATCACCTTTCCCTTTTATTTTTTATGACTAGGATATTATCTAGCCTATGTATGTCGTGAATTATATGTGAATGCGCTAGTTAGGGACGGGGAAGAACATTAGAATTGGCATAATTTGAATGACGAACATGAGTTTGGACATATTATCCATTATGAATATAATTGAGTAAATGGGCATGAACACCTATAAAGACATATGTATAATTAATTGAATAATAATTAAAATGCCTAGGATTACAATAATTAGAAAACTGTAACAGCACTTACGACACGAGGTTAGATTGCATTTGTGGTGGAAGTCTGCCTGGAGCCAACCGGCAAATCCAGTAACCACAAATATTGAATCTAATGTGAGGGTTCTAAGTGCACAAATACGAAACGGGCTAAGACACGAGATTAGGCCTAACTTGTGGAAGAAGTGTGCCCGGAACCGACTAGCATATCCAGCATCCACAAGTTGTAGGCCTTATGTGGGCGGTCTAGCCCATTATAACCATAAATGGACATGGTAATGAATTGGAATACTTAACCTAGTAAATTCATAGGGGTTGTATGAATATGAACTGAAATTGGGGTTAAGTAAATTTGGTTAAACAGTGGGTGGGTTAAGTAAATCCGAAGGAGTGGGTAATATTTACATATAGGCCCACAAACTTAACCTGATAAAGTTATGTAATTAAACACACCTAGTGGTATACATAACCATAGGAAATAATAAAGTTATGTAATTAAAGACACCTTTTAGGGTAAGCATAACTTATAGAAATAATAGGATTATTTAATTAAAGACACCTAGTGGTATACATAGCCAATGAAAACCTAGTGAGGGATACAACAAAAAGGAAGAGCTTTTATCATACTGTGTGGGACCCGTTTCAACCAGTAACTCAGAGTTGGTATCAAACATATACTCCGAACTAGGTCGAAGAAGGGGCACGCTTACTGGACTGATTATAAGAGATCCAATTGTGAAGAACGGTGTGGGCGGCGCAAACCGACTGTGCCATGTGCGTGCATAAGCCGGGAAGAAGGGGATAAGATGACCATGACACCTGTAGATATGGTTGTGCACATTATAAAGACGAAGGTTTGCCACTTTAGGAAGTGATACCTCCTACTGTGGAGCCGGCACAAGGTATCTACGCGAATTAGGGAGCCGATCGATTAGGGTAGTAGTTAGGGTACACTCGGACGTATGCCTAAGTCTACCAGCTTATAGTGGAAGGGATCATTTCATTCTGCTTATACTAGTAATGGTGTAGAGTAATCATTAGAAGTGTGCACCCCTATCCTTTTTACCATGTCATATCTGCCTTCAAGTATTTATCTCTCTCTTATCCGCTTTTATATGCCTGTCATGCTACTTTTATTTATTTACTTGCTAAAAGTAACTGGACTCGCCATACTTTGTGTCTGACCTTTTTTGTTTCCTCTTCTTTCTTTCATTTCCCCTTCCCCCCTCCCTGGTTCGTAGGGAGGGAATTCTCAGGCATAGTCAAGACTCGGTTATCATCTTCTAGGAGCTTCTTTTGAAGTATAGCTCAAGTTCTTCTCTCTACTATGGCTTAGCTCTTTTGTTTGGGGAATCATGTTTTTTTTACTTATGTACTCTGATGGTGCAAGACAGAAGTTATATTATTGTAATGGTTTTTGTGACTTATGGTATTTTAGACCACGATGTTATGGTTTATGTTTGAAATAATTATTTTTGGAATTTCCGCTGCTATCTTATTATATCTGTCTTGTAATATTCTATGTCTATTTACCTAAAATGCTTCATGAAACTTAATGCATTCCCTTAGTGAGTGACATTAACGGATGTAGGGTGTCACACTTGGTATTAGAGCTGAAGGTTACCAGATTAGATAAAAGTTTTTGAAAACTATTTTCAAGAAGGTTTTAAAAGAAAGCATTTTCAAAAAGAAAAGTTTGTTTTGAACAACATTTCCCATAAGCCATAAGAAATATCATTCGATCCCTTGTCTGAATCTCTTTCCTTTTCTTTTTTTTAGCATGTCTGGGGAACCCAATATCCCGGAGGGTGTTACGATAGCAGGATAGTTCCATAGGTATCTGGAGGCCACGACGCCTGCCGAAGGCCAAGGAAACATTCCTCCCCCAGCTGCACCCGTTGTTCCTCCTCCTCCGCGTGTAGACAACTTCTCTGAGATCTGCAAAGATTTCCGTGCTATGGGAGGGAAGCCATTCCATGGAACCGAAACATTTGTGGAGGCAAGGAACTGGTTCAAGGAGACCGAGGACTTGTTTGTAATCTTTCAAGTAGAGGATTGAAGGAAGATTCTGTTAGCTGCTTGGCTACTGAAGGATGAAGCTTCATTTTGTTGGGAGGTAACCCAAGCGGGTCGTCCGGTGGAAACTTGGGATGACTTTAGACAGAGGTTTGAGATGAAATTTCTTTCCCAAGCTGAGAAAAGCATGCAGATGGAGAGGTTTTAGCAGTCAAACAAGAGAAATTGATTGTTAGGGAATATGTGAACAAATTCAATCAACTGGTTAGATTCGGACTAGAGCTGGTAGACACTCCGCATAAGAAGGCTTTACGGTTTGTTAAAGGGCTAAACGAACCCCTTCATGGGTTAGCCATGTCCCATACTCTAATGGGAGCCACCTTTGAAATACTTGTTGATATGGCAATGATGTATGAGGAAGAGAAGGGGAAAAGAAGGAGGTTAAAGCTGAGGAAACAACGCAAAACAAGAAGATATGGCCCAAGAAAGGACAACAACAGCAATAGAAGAAAAGTGAAAAGAATGACATGGTTATTGATAAAAGGAAATGTCACAGTTGTGGGCATGAGGGTCACTTGGCGAAAGACTGTAAAAGAAGGAAGAATTCTTGCTTCAATTGTGGAGAGGTCGGACGCTTTGCTAGGGAGTTCCCGAAGAAACAGGGACACGGTTAAGGGGCAGGAACTTCTAGAGGGAAGGTGCATGCTCTCGCGATCAGTGCTCCTGATAGAGGTAGAAAAATTTCTGTAGAAGGTTTAATTTCTCTTTCAATTCATCCTACTAGAACACTTTTTGATTCTGGCGCTTCACATCCATTTATATCTAGTTTCGTGGTTGAATCAATCTCTGCACTTAAATACTAGTATGGTAGTGGATCCCGTAGTTGTCTCAAACACCATTGGTGGTTCGGCTCATTTATCTATGATTTGTCGGGGTTTGAGAATATCTATGTTAGACGTCTAATTTGAATGTGACGCATATGTGCTCGGCTTCATGTGCTATGGGTTGGTTCTAGGGTTGGATTGGCTAACCACGTATGGTGCCATTCTAGATTGTGAAAGAAGGGTCGTTAGACTTCTGACTTGCCATGGGAGGACCCTTGAGATTTCTTGCGACCCCAAGGGTCTGTTATGCTTAGCTTCCTAGAGGCTCTTGATGCATCCATGGATGATTTTCAATTTGTTCTAGTAGTCCAAGATTATTCTGATGTTTTCATGAGGTACGGGGTTTACCTCCGAGGCACGAGATCGATTTTCGTATATATCTGGTGGACAATGCAAATCAAATTGCATTACCAGTGCGTCATATGGCTCCGAGGGAAAGGAAAGAGTTGTGTAAGCAAGTAGGGGAGCTACTTGAGAAAGGATTTATCAGATGAAGCATATCTGAATGGGGTGCTCCAATTGTATTCGCAACTAAGGCAGATGTTTCACTTCGTTTGTGTGTGGACTACAAAGAGTTGGACAAACTCATAAAGAAAGATAGGCACCTACTTCCGAGGATAGACGACTTGTTTGACCAGCTTGTTGGTGCCTCAGTATTCTCTCAGTTAGACTTGGCCATGGGATTTCATCAGTTGAAGGTGGCTAAGGACAATATAGACAAGACTGCTTTTAGGACTCAGCATGGTTTCTTTGAATGGCTAGTTATACCATATGGGCTGGCAAATGCACCCGCCTATTTTGTCAATCTGATAAGTAGGGTGTTTAGGGAGTTCCTAAATAAATTTGTCATAGTCTTTGTGGATGATATTTTGATCTTCTCCAAAAGCGAAGAAGAGCATGCCCAACATTTGAGAGAAGTTTTGAAAACTCTCTGTGAGCATCAGTTTGAGGCAAAGTTCTCCAAATGCCATTTTTGGAGAAAAGAGGTGAGATTTTTAGGGCATGAGTCTCCAAAGAAGGGATAGATGAGGATTCCGCAAAGGTAGTTGCAGTGCAAGATTGGCATATTCCTAAAAATGCAACAAAGGTGAGAAGCTTTCTTGGATTAGCAGGTTACTATCGGATGTTCATTAAGGACTTCGCAAAGATATCAGCCCCTCTCACCGGGATAACAAAGAAGAACATGGAATTTTCATGGGATATAGATTGCGATGTTGTTTTCCAACATTTAAAGAGGGCTCTGAAAATAGCCCCAGTCTTGACTTTTCCCGATGGGAACAAAGTGTTTACGGTTTACACCGATGCATGTGGTACCGAGCTTGGTGCGGTTCTGATGCAAGAAGGAAAAGTAGTGTGTTATAGGGGTAGACAGTTGAGAGTTCATGAGAAGAACTACCCCACCCATGATTTAGAGCTAGCTGCCATAGTATTCGCGCTAAAGACGTGGCGTCATTACTTACTTGGAGAGATGTTCGAATTATACACCGATCATAAATCTCTCAAGTACATGTTCTCGCAAAAGGATCTTAATTTAAGGTAACAAAGGTGGATGGAGTTCCTTGACTCTTATGATTCTGAAATTGCTTATACCCCTGGCAAGGGTAATGTGGTGGCTGACGCACTAAGTAGGCAGAGGATGGCCTTAAGTCCCCTGTTCGTGGAAAGGAAGAGCTTGGAGTTCATATCAACTTTTGACTTTAGACCCTCCATCGAGATTTTGCCTAATTTGTTTGCATCGCTAAAGATACGACCATCTCTTATGGATCAGATAGGAGCTTTGCACCACGTATTTTAGACATCATGGATAAAATCAAAAAAGGGGATACTTCTAGTCACCTCAGCAGATATTCCATAGATGAAAAGGGGTGGTTGCGATGAGATGGAAGCTTTGTGTTCCTCAAACTGGAAGCTTGATAAAGGCAGTCCTAGAAGAAGCCCACCATTCTAAGATGACTATTCATCCAGGCGGTGATAAGATGTACAGAGACATGAAGAGGGTTTTCTTTTGGGTCGGGATAAAGAAAGATGTGGCAGAATTTGTTTCTCAATGTTTAGTTTACCAGCAAGTTAAAGCTGAGAAAAAGAAGCCCGGTGGTTTACTTCATCCTTTAGAGGTTCCACAGCGGAAATGGGAGAGCATCTCCATGGACTTCATAGATGGGTTGCCTAGGTAAGAGAAAGGCAACACCAATATTTGGGTAGTAGTGGACAAATTGACTAAGAGAGCTCATTTCATTCCAATCATGAGTAAGAGGATGGCATCATGGTTGGCATCAATTTATGTTCGTGAGACAGTTCGTCTTAATGGAGTACCTTCCAGCATCTTAAGCGGTCGTGACCCATCTTTACTAGTGAATTTTGGAGGATCTTGCAAGAAGCATTAGTACACAGTTGTATTTGAGCACCGCAGATCATCCTCAGACCGATGGACAGATGGAGAGGGTGAACATAATTCTAGAGGATCTTTTAAGGTTGTGTATCGTAGACTTCGGAGGGACTTGGGAAGAGCACCTTCCTTTAGTAGAGTTTGCCTACAACAACAGTTATCAAGCTAGCATCGGCATGGCACCCTTCGAAGCATTGTACGGACGACCCTTTAGATCACCAACTTGCTAGTGGGAATCTACAGAAAGATTGTTACTTGGACCTGATATGGTTAGAGAAACATCCGAGAAAATTGACCTTATTTGACGGCGGATGAAGATAGCTCAAGATAGGCAGAAATCCATGCATATAAGAGGAGGTCTAACACCGAATTTGAAGTGGGAGACTAATTAGTTTTTATTAAAGTATCACCTCTGAGGAATGTGGTTCGCTTTGGATCTGTAAGGAAGTCGACACCCAGATTTGTGGGACCGTTTCCTATAACCGAAAGGATCAGCCAAATGGCCTATAGATTAAAGCTCCCAGAAAATCTATCCGGTGTTCATAATTTCTTCCACGTTTCTCATCTGCGGAAGTGCTTGCATGACACCATGGAAATTGTTGAGCCGAGTATATTAGAGGAGGTAGAAGTGGAACGGGAGGCGACAGTCAGACGAGTACCTACCCGTATTCTCGGATCAGAAATTAAGAAGCTCCGCAATAAAGAAATCAAGTTGATAAAGGTTCAGTGGGAGATAATCTAGAGGATGCGACTTGGGAGAGCGAAAACAAGATTCGTGCTTCTTACCCTTTCCTTTTCGAGGGTATGTTCTTAACTCCTTTTTCAAAGTTTTATCTATGCTTGCTTCTATCACTTGAGTATGTCTTATCAATAGTATTTTCGACCTTTAGATAGGAAACATACAGATGTAAACATGTGTTTGAGACATGTTATGTTTGATGGATGCAAGTGGTTCCTAATGGTTGCTTGTGGATGCATATACACACACATTAGGCACTAGATCGGCTCAATCACCCTCATACTGCATATGGAGTGTGTGCATTTTCTTTTCTTTTAATGGATGAAAATGGGTGTATTATCAAATGGATGTTGCATTTGGACGAATGTGTGTGCACATATATAGAACTTACAAATTATAATAGGATTATTTGCATGCATATTGGATTCATAGCACTAACATACATTGCATTAAGGAGGTCGACTGAATCAGTAGACCGCCTAATCTTTGCATTAGTATTGGGACATATACACACACCTTTGCATATGTTCATATAAGCATTAGAAGTCATTAAGGACAATGGATGCCTGTGGTTGATGGATGAGTAGATGGGTGATCGATGGTAGGATATACATTCTTCTTAACATGAAGATTTCAAGGACGAAATCCTTTAAGTAGGGGAGAATGTAACACCCCAAAATTTTAACAACATTAGAGAAGGAAAATTAAATAATAATTAATTTAATATTCAGAATTAAGGTAAATGGACTACGCCATTGCATCCGTCTTGAAATTCAGGTTAGGATAGACATTTGGTTTGCGTAAAACGAACACCGTATGAGGAAGTTAAGAAACTTTGAAGTTTTGTATACGCGCAGAAGAATTATATATATATATAGGACCCTACAATTCAAAATTTTCAGTTCAAAATTCGAAATCACAGAAAGTGGGGGAAGCGGGAAAAATTCCGCCTAGGGGAGTCGACCCCATAGGAAGGGTGTTGACCCCGATGTCGACCCCTCAAGAGGGGTGTCGACCCATGGGTCGACCCCCTTAGGGCTAAGCTGGCAGTCGGTTTTTGGAGGCTGACAGCTATATATAGAGGTCCATTTCTCTTGTTTTATTCACTGGAATTCCATGGAGGCCAAACACTACCGGTGTCTGAACTGAATTGGATCCTTTATCTTCTACAACAATCAAATAAGGCTAATCAGTTAAAGATTCAAGTGTAGATCCACATCTCAACAAGCTTCTTTTCTAGATCTATTTTCTAATCCAAACACTGTGAGTTCTCAGTTGCTTTTAGATTTAAATATTTAAAAGTAAACCTGATACGACTATTGTAACACCCCGTAATTTTTAATATTAATGTTCACAAATTAAAGAATAACTAATCTCTGATGTGAGAATTAAGGGAAACGGGTTGCGCCATTGTGTTCGTCTCGGAATTCTGGTTGAGATAGAGTTAGAGTTTGCGAGAATTGGACTTCGTATGAAGAAGTTATGGCCATCGGAAGTTCCATAAAATTCAAAACAGATTTCAAAATTCAAAATTTCAGAGTCAAATGGGCTAGGCGGGAAAATTCCCGCTAGGGCCAGGTCGACCAAAGGGTCGACCTGGGGGTCGTCCTACCCTAACCAGGTCGACCATAGGGTCGACCTGCCCCCCCCCCCCCGGGCAGATTTAATTAGTGAGCTGTTAATGACTGTGTGCTGACTCATTAGGGTTTCTGACCTACTCTGATTGGCTGGGATTAATTCTGGGTTGATCGGACGGCTTAAACTAATCCTAAACTCTATAAAAACACCTATAGACTCAAACCCTAAAATCAAATTAAAATTAGATTCATGGCCTCCATGCCGTCACTTAGCAACCTAGAATAGCCGCCACCAATTAGAGAGGAAGAAAGCAAATCAAATTCAACTCTAACAACGAATCTACTTCAAAGGAAAGCTAATTCAACTTCGGAACTCAGAATTCAGAACTCAAGACCTTCTTTGAGTTGTTAGTTTGATTTCTTCAATAAAATAATTAGCAATTAAATTGGATTGAGTTATGATGCGGATCATATGGCTATGTTGTGAATTATTGACTGCATGTTATTATTTATGTTGTAAAATTGTGATGATATCATTTATATTGTAAATTCTACGACATTATCATGTATGTTGTAAAGTTGCGATGTTATCATCTATGTTGTAATTTTATGATTTGCTTATATATAATGATGTTCATATGCTAGTTTGGTAATGATGATTCATATGATAAATCATATGTAAGTATGCAAGTTCAGGTGTTGATTCATATACAAATCATATGCAAGTTAGTGATAATTTTATGCATAACCATACATGTTTCATGACATCTATTTTAGATCTAAGGTTAGGTTGTGACATGTGTGAGTTATATGCTAAATTTGACATGCTAGTTTATATGTTTAGATGCAAGTTTACACCATCGTTATGTTGCATAAATCACATATGCAAGTTTATATAAATATACGTGTATCATGTTATGTAAGTTTGTGGTTATTGCCTATGCAAGTTTACACCTTTAGATGTAGATCTATGACCTACATGATTTATGCAAGTTATGACCATTAACTAAACAAGTTTATACCTTTAGATGCAGATCTATGACATGCATGATCTATGCAAGTTTGTGACTATTACCTAAACAAGTTCACACCTTTAGATTTGGATTATGACATATGTAGTTTTATGCAAGTTGTGACTTTGGCCTATGCAAGTTTTAGTTGTAGAACATCATTCACACATGCATGTTCACCCCTTATGTTTAGATCTAGTTTTAATTATATGTATGTTGTGATGTTTTCTCTTTATTCCATGAGTTATACTATTCGAGTCTAACGTATATTTTACGTTCAACGAACAAACGTACAACGTGGGGTAAGGGGATAATATTAAAAGATTCAATATTGAGAATTGGCATAAATGCCTTAAATGGCATAAAATAAATTTGTGATGATAATTGGTATGATTTTACATACCATAAACAGATGGACATAATTGAGTCAATTATGGCCATAGTTAAATTTGGAATTGATTGATAATTTGAATAGGGAAACTAATTCAAATTGGGGGAATGATTAATTAGGTATGATTACTCGTCTAAGACACGATGTTAGGCTCTTTTGTGGTGTAAGACTGTCCGGACCCGCCCGGCAAATCCAGCTGCAACAAATACCAGTCTAATGTGGGAGGTCTTAGGCATAAATTAAATGTGTAACAATTGTAAAGACACGATGTTAGGCTCGTTTGTGGCGTAAGACTTCCCGGACCCGCCCGGCAAATCCAGCTGCCACAAATGCCAATCTAATGTGAGAGGTCTTTATAAGGTCACGGTCTTAATGAATTAAGAAACACTTAACCAGATAAACATGTAGTGGGACATGAGGGGGTTAAGTGGGTGCCTTGGGTGGCATGTGGAATTTAGTGGGTGCCTTGGGTGGCATTTGAAATTCAATTAGAAACACTTAACCAAAATTTGAAACATGTAAGTGAACATGAATAAGAAGAGGGTTAAGTGGGATGTACTAGAGGGGACCAAGCTTAGGTGGATAGCTTGTGTAAAGTAATGGGGGCCCGTATCAACCAGTAACCCAAACGTATCTTTGTGGGCTCGACTTAAGTCGAGGACGGGACACGCATACTGGGCTTGACTGTAAGAGGCCAAAACGGGTTAGTGGTGGCGACGCAAGTCCAACGGGTTCATATGCATGTGTGGGCCCGGGCTGGTAGGTAAGATGTTGTTGCATCATGTAGGTATAAGCCGTGCATCATTGGTGGTATCAGGTTGCCACTTTGGGGAGTGATACACCCCACTGTGGGGCCAGCACGGGTATCTACGAGTTAGGGAGCCGATCGCTTGGGGGTAGTGGGTACACCTAGTGGAGATAGGGGCAGGCGACACCTATGAAAACAACTAGGGGTGCATGAAACTACCATTATCATATTTAAGTTCTGTAGGCAGGATCAACCTTAGGGTGACTAGTCGTGGTGCAGTATAGTAGTGGTGGTGCTGTATAGTAATTATCTTATAGTGGTTTAGGCGCGCTTTAACGTTATCTTTGTTCGTCTTGTTTCCTTGTTTACTCTGTCTTACTCAATTGTTCACAGTCATTTCCTATTTTCCAACTAATGCCTTAGCCTAGTTATTTTGGCAATTATATTGTTAAAGTTATCGCACTCGCCAGACTTTATTTCTGACCCCCTTTGTTTCCACCTCTTCCCCCCCCCCCCCCCCCCCCCGCAAGGTGCTCAGGTTGGAGCTAGCATTGGTGGAGCTTGATTTCAGACAGCTGTATCTCTTGCTTTTAGAAGTTGCTTGGATCGCTGAAGTAAAGTTCAGCCTCTCTTATTTATGGCTATTTTGTACTGGGGTTATGTCTTTCAATTTATGTACTTTGGTTTAGTCAAGATGGATATTATGTACTTTGACTCTGGTTTTTGATGATGTAATCAAACTTATGTGTTTACCGCTGTAATAAATAAAGTTTTAAAGTTTTAAGTACTGTTTATATCTGTCTTGTTGTTAAGTTTCTGTTCTATACACACTTAAAATGCTCCATGGAAGTTAATGCATTCCCTTTGTGAGTGACATTAATGGACGTGGGGTGTTACACGTGGTATCAGAACTGAAGGTTACCAAAACAAATATGAATTTTGAAAAAGCTGTTTTTTAAAACCACTTTTATAAAGAAGTACCTTCAAAATTATGTTTTAAGGAAAGTATTTTCAAGAGAAAAGCTTATTTTAGAAAGCATAACCCCAAGAGCCATATGTCTTTCCTTCGGTTCTTTTGTATTGAATCTTTCCTTTTCCGTTTCAGCATGTCTGGAATTCCCGAGATACCCGAGGGGATACCAATACCAGGATGGTTTAGGAGGTATTTGGAGACTAGGGCCGCCACCACAGATCTAGTAAATCCTCCTCCTACCCATCCTCCCTCTCCTCCTCCTCCTCCTCCTCCTCGCGTCGATAATTTTGCTAAGATAAGTAAGGACTTTCGAGCAATGGGGGGAAAACCTTTTCACGGGACGGAGACATTTGTTGAAGCTTGAGACTGGCTAAAGGAGGTGGAAGATGGAAGAAAGGTCCAGTTAGCTGCCCGGCTAATGAAGGATGAGGCCTCGTTTTGGTGGGAGGTCACTAATGGAGAACGTCCAGTTGATACATGGCCAGATTTTAGGCGAAGTTTTTCTCACGGGCTGAAGAAAATTTATATATGGAAAGATTTTTTGGCATTGAAGCAAGGGAATCTATCGATGAAAGAATACGTCAACAAGTTCAACCAGTTGGCGAGATTTGGTTTGGACTTGGTGAATACACCAGAAAAGAAGGCCCTGAGATTTGTTCAGGGTTTGAACGAGCCGCTTCATGGGTTAGCTTTGACCCACATCCCCATGGGGGCTACCTTTAGGAGACTAGTTGACATGGCACTTATGCATGAAGAGGAGAAGGGCGCCAATGCTAATAAGGCACCCGAGAAGAAAGGGGATCAAAAGAAGCCGCAACAGCAACAACAGAACAAAAAAGGTGGTAAAGGCAACAATGGTAAGGGAAAGAGAAGATGCTTTAGCTGTGGGACACCAGGCCATCTAAGCAAATATTGTAGGAAGAAAAAGAAGACTGGCTGTTTCCACTATGGCGAAGCGGGACATCTGATTAAGGACTGCCCGAAGAAAGAGCAGAGGGTAGGGTCTACCTCAGGAGGACAGGTGCAGGCTCTTATGGCACCAGGGCTGGCAAGGGAGAAAGTTCAGGCTCTTGTGGTCCCACCGCTGCAAGAACGAGGTAGAGCAATTTCCGTTGAAAGTTTAGTTTTTCTGTTTGATCATCTTGTCCATGCTTTATTCAATTCTGACGCATCACATTCATTTATCTCTACATCATTAGTTGAAACACTACACTTAGATACTAGTCTTGTTACAGATCCCTTAGTAGTCTCAAATCCTATTGGTGGTTCGGCTCATCTTTCTATGTTTTATCGGGATTTGAGAGTGTTTAACTTGGGCGTTGAGTTTGAATGCAACGCCTTTGTTCTTGGTTTCATGGGCTACGGCTTGATTCTACGTATGGATTGGCTAACTAGATATGGGGTCATCCTAGATTGTGAAAGAAGGGTAGTTAGATTGTTGACTCATTGTGGAAGGACCCTTGATATTTCTTGTGACCCTAGAGGTCCAGTAATGCTTAGCTACCTAGAATCCCTTGACGCATCCAATGGTGATTTACATTCTGTTCGTATAGTCCGTGAATATGTTGATATCTTCGATGAGGTGAGGGGTTTACCCCCAAAATGTGAGATAGACTTTCGAATATATCTAGTAGATAATGCAAAGCTAGTTGCATTGCCAGTGCGCCACATGGCTCCAAGAGAGAGAAGAGAACTCAGTAAGCAAGTGAAATAATTGCTTGAGAAGGGGTTCATCAGACGTAGTATATCGGAGTGGGGTGCTCCAGTAGTATTTGCCACGAAGGCGGATGGGTCCCTTAGACTTTGTGTGGACTATAGGGAGCTTAATAAACTTACTAAGAAGAATAGGCACCCACTTCCGAGGATTGACGATCTCTTCGATCAGTTAGTTGGCGCCTCAATGTTGTCACAGTTGGACTTAGACACGGGTTTCCATCAGTTGAGAGTGGCTGAGGATAGCATAGACAAGAATGCCTTTAGGACTCCAGACGGTTTCTTCGAGTGGCATGCGATGCCCTTCGGTTTGACAAATGCCCCCGCAAATTTTGTTGACTTGATGAGTAGGGTGTTTAGGGAGTACCTTAATAAATTCGTGGTAGTCTTTTGGATGACATCTTGATCTTTTCTAAAATTGAGGAAGAGCATGCCCTACATCTTAGGGAAGTGTTGGAGACCTTTCGAGCGCATAGGCTTAAAGCTAAATTTTCTAAATGTCACTTTTAGAGGAAGTAAGTGCGATTCTTAGGGCACGTGATTTCCAAAGTAGGGATAGATGTGGATCCCGCGAAGGTAGTGGCCATCCAAGATTGGAAGGTTCCGAAAAATGCTACCGAGGTAAGGAGTTTCTTAGGGTTGGCTGGCTACTATAGGAAGTTTGTCAAAGACTTCGCAAAGATATCAGTCTCATTAACACGCTTGACGAAGAAGAACCTAGTTTTCATATGGGACGTAGATTTTGATGATGCGTTCCAACGTTTAAAGAGAGCTTTGATCACAGCCCCAGTCTTGGTATTGCCAGATGGGAGTATGCCATTTACCATTTATACCGATGCTTGTGGGACAGGACTAGACGCTGTCTTAATGCAAGAGGGAAGGGTAATAGCCTATGGTGGAAGGCAGTTGAGAGTGCATGAGAGAAATTACCTACACATGACCTAGAGTTGGCCGCTATTGTTTTCGCGCTTAAGTCTTGGCGCCACTATCTTCTTGGCAAGAAATTCGAATTGTTCACTGACCACAAATCGCTAAAATACTTGTTCTCTCAGAAGGACGTGAACTTGAGGCAGCAAAGGTGGATGGAATTCCTTGCGTCCTACGATTTCGAGATAGCATATACCCCTGGCAAGGGTAACGTGGTGGCAGACGCCTTAAGTAGAAAAAGGTTATCCTTGAGTCCGTTGTTTGTTGAGCGGCGAAGCTTAGAGTTCATCTCTACGTTTGACTTTAGACCTTCCATTGACTTTGTACCCGGTTTACTAGCATCCTTGGAGGTCAGACCTACGCTTTTGGGACGGATTAGTGAGGCACATCGAGATGACCCACAGTTGGTTGAGTTAGTAGAGAAGCTCAAAAGGGGGGAATCATCGAGCCATCTCAGTAGGTATACCCTAGACGATAAGGGTTGGTTACGTAGGGACGGTAGACTTTGTGTACCACGGGACGAGAACTTGAGGAAGACCATTCTTGATGATGCACATCGTTCGAAGATGACCATTCATCCCGGCGGGGACAAGATGTACATGGACATGAGACGAGTTTACTTTTGGGCCGGTATGAAGAGGGATGTGGCAGAGTTTGTCGCTAGATGCTTGGTGTGCCAACAAGTAAAAGCAGAGCAAAAGAAGCCCGGTGGATTGCTTCACCCATTGGAGGTCCTACAATGGAAGTGGGAAAGTGTCTCAATGGACTTCATTGATGGGTAACCGAGATCGAGGAAGGGTAATACGGGGATTTGGGTCGTGGTAGACAGACTTACCAAGAGCACTCATTTCATTCCCATGAAGAGTAAGAGGACTGCTCCATGGTTAGCCTCCGTATACATTCGAGAGATTGTTCGTTTGCACGTTGTTCCTTCTAGCATAGTGAGTGACCGCGATCCTATCTTTACTAGCGAATTTTGGAAAAGCTTGCAAGAGGCGGTAGGGACTCAGTTATATTTGAGCACTGCATATCATCCTCAAACGGACGGCCAGACCAAGAGGGTGAATCGTATTCTGGAGGACCTATTGAGGTTGTGTGTCTTAGACTTCGGAGGAACATCTTCCATTGGTGGAGTTCGCATATAATAATAGCTTTCAGTCTAGCATTGGCATGGCACCGTTCGAGGCTCTTTATGGACGGTCGTGTCGTTCGCCTACATGTTGGTGGTAATCTAAAGATAAGATCTTGCTTGGACCCGATATGATTAGAGAGACTTCGGAGAAGATCGATTTGATTCGAAGGAGGATGAAGACGGCGCAAGATAGGTAGAAATCTTATGCTGATAAGAGGAGGACAGACCTTGAGTTTGATATTGGGGACATGGTCTTTATCAAGGTGTCTCCATTACGGAACGTCATTCGCTTTGGGTCCGTTGGGAAGTTAACACCAAGGTTCGTAGGGCCATTTCCTATTAAGGAGAAGATTGGACAGATGGAGTATAGAGCGGAGTTGCCTGAGAGACTTAGTGGTGTACACGATGTATTCCATGCATCACATTTGAGGAAGTGCTTGCATGAGACCACAGAAGTGGTAGAGCCTAGCTTGCTTAGAGAGGTGGAGGTAGAGCGCGATGCGACGATTCGACGAGCTCCTACGTGCATTCTTGGGTCGGAGATTAAGAAGTTGAGGAATCGAGAGGTCAAGCTAGCCAAATGCAATGGGGAGATGATGAGAGAGATGCTACTTGGGAGACGGAAGAGAAGATGCGTTCATTGTACCCTTTTCTTTTCGAGGGTATGTCTTTTAATTTCTCCTTTATCGCTTAGCTTGAACTTATCTTATCTTTTGTATGTCCTCTCGCTAGTATCTTTGACCTTTAGATAGGGTACTCCTATGGTTGAAACATGTGTTTGAGACATGTTATGTATGATGGATGCATGTGGACGCAAGTGTTTGCTAGTGGTTGCTCGTGGATGCATATACACACACTTTAGGCACTAGATCGGCTCAGTCACTTCATATTGCATATTGCATATAAATGTGTGTGCATATTTAAGTTCATGGATGTATAATGGTTGTGCTATCATATGGATGCTGCATTTTGGTGAATGGTTGTGCACACATGTAGAAATAATATGTATCGATAAGGTTCTTTCGCATACATAATGGACGCATGGCACTATCATGGTTTGCATTAAGGAGGCCAACTGAATCAGTAGACCGCCTGATTTTGCATTACATAAGGAACATATACACACACTTCTTGCATATGTTCATACAGCATCAGGAATTTTATAAGGACAATGGATGCCTGTGTTTGATGGTTGAGTACATGGTTGGTTGGATGTTAGGATATGCATTCTCCTTAACTTGGAGATTTCGGGGGCAAAATCCTTTAAGGAGGAGAGAATGTAACACCCCGTAATTTTTAATATTAATGTTCACAAATTAAATAATAACTAATCTTAGATGTGAGAATTAAGGGAAACGGGTTACGCCATTGTGTTCGTCTCGGAATTCTGGTTGAGATAGAGTCCGAGTTTGCGTGAACTGGACTTTGTATGAAGAAGTTATGGCCATCGGAAGCTTCAAAAAATTCAAAACAGATTTCAAAATTCAAATTTTCAGAGTCAGATGGGCTAGGCTGGAAAATTCCCGCCAGGGCCAGGTCGACCATAGGGTCGACCTACCCCCTCCCCCCTCCCGGGTAGATTTAATTAGTGACCTGTTAATGACTGTGTGCTGACTCATTAGGGTTTCTGATCTGCTCTGATTGGCTGGGATTAATTCTGGGTTGATCAGACGGCTTAAACTAATCTTAAACTCTATAAAAACACCTATAGACTCAAACCCTAAAATGAAATTAAAATTAGATTCATGGGTTCCATGCCGTCATCTAGCAACCTAGAATAGCCGCCACCAACTAGAGAGGAAGAAAGCAAATAAAATTCAATTTTATTCACCTCTAACAACGAATCTACTGCAAAGGAAAGCTAATTCAACTTCAGAACTCAGAATTCAAGACCTTCTTTGAGTTGTGAGTTTGATTTCTTTAATAAAATAATTAGCAATTTAATTGGATTGAGTTATGATGCGGATCATATGGCTATGTTGTGAATTATTGACTGCATGTTATTATTTATGTTGTAAAATTGTGATGTTATCATTTATGTTTTAAATTCTATGACATTATCATGTATGTTGTAAAGTTGCGATGTTATCATCTATGTTGTAATTTTATGATTTGCTTATATATAATGATGTTCATATGCTAGTTTGGTTATGATGATTCATATGATAAATCATATGTAAGTATGCAAGTTTAGGTGTTGATTCAGATATAAATCATATGCAAGTTAGTGAAAATTTTATGCATAACCTTACATGTTTCATGACATCTATTTTAGATCTAAAGTTAGGCTATGACATGTGTGAGTTATATGCTAAATTTGACATGCTAGTTTATATGTTTAGATGCAAGTTTACACCATCATTATGTTGCATAAATCACATATGCAAGTTTATATAAATATGTGTATCATGTTATGTAAGTTTGTGGTTAATGCCTATGCAAGTTTACACCTTTAGATGTAGATCTATGACCTACATGATTTATGCAAGTTGTGACCATTACCTAAACAAGTTTACACCTTTAGATGTAGATCTATGACATACATGATCTATGCAAGTTTGTGACTATTACCTAAACATGTTCGCACCTTTAGATTTGGATTATGACATATGTAGTTTTATGCAAGTTGTGACTTTGGCCTATGCAAGTTTTAGATGTATAACATCATTCACACATGCAAGTTCACCCCTTATGTTTAGATCTAGTTTTAATTATATGTATGTTGTGATTTTTTCTCTTTATTCAATGAGTTAGTATATTCGAGTCTAACGTATATTTTACGTTAAACGAACAAACGTACAACGTGGGGAAAGGGGATAATATTAAAAGATTCAATATTGAGAATTGGCATAGATGCCTTAAATGGCATAAAATAAATTTGTGATGATAATTGGTATGATTTTACATACCATAAACAGATGGACATAATTGAGTAACTTATGGCCATAGTTAAATTTGGAATTGATTGATAATTTGAATAGGGAAATTAATTCAAATTGGGGGAATGGTTAATTAGGTGTAATTAATCGTCTAAGACACAAGGTTAAGCTCTTTTGTGGTGTAAGACTGCCCGGACCCACCCGGCATATCCAGCTGCCACAAATGCCAGTCTAATGTGGGAGGTCTTAGGCATAAATTAAATGTATAACAATTGTAAAGACACGAGGTTAGGCTTGTTTGTGGTGTAAGACTGCCCGGACCCGCCCGGCAAATCCAGCTGCCACAAATGCCAGTCTAATGTGAGAGGTCTTTATAAGGTTACGGTCTTAATGAATTAAGAAACACTTAACCAGATAAACATGTAGTGGGACATGAGGGGGTTAAGTGGGTGCCTTGGGTGGCATGTGGAATTTAGTGGGTGCCTTGGGTGGCAATTGAAATACGATTAGAAACACTTAACCAAAATTTGAAACATGTAAGTGAACATGAATAAGAAGAGGGTTAAGTGGGATGTACTAGAGGGGACCAAGCTTAGGTGGATAGCTTGTGTCAAGTAATGGGGGCCCGTTTCAACCAGCAACGCATACGTATCTTTGTGGGCTCGACCCAAGTCGAGGACGGGACACGCATACTGGGCTTGACTATAAGAGGCCAAAACGGGTTAGCGGTGGCAACGCAAGTCCAAGGGGTTCATATGCGTGTGTGGGCCCGGGCTGGTAGGTAAGACGTTGTTGCATCGTGTAGGTATAAGACGTTCATCATTGGTGGTATCAGGTTGCAACTTTGGGGAGTGATACACCCTACTGTGGGGCCAGCACGGGTATCTACGAGTTAGGGAGCCGATCGGTTGGGGTAGCGGGTACACCTAGTGGAGATAGGGGCAATCGGCACATATGAAAGCAACTAGGGGTGCACGAAACTACCATTATCATATTTAAGTTCTGTAAGCGGGATCAACCTTAAGGTGACTAGTGGTGGTGCAGTATAGTAGTGGTGGTGCAGTATAGTAATTATCTTATAGTGGTTTAGGTGCGCTTTAACCTTATCTTTGTTCATCTTGTTTCCTTGTTTACTCTGTCTTACTCAATTATTCACAGTCATTTCCTTATTTTCCAACTTATGCCTTAGCCTAGTTATTTTGGTAATTATATTGTTAAAGTTATCGCACTCGCCAGACTTTATGTTTGACCCCCTTTGTTTCCACCTCTTTTCTCCCTCCCTCCCCCCCCCCCCCGGTGCTCAGGTTGGAGCTAGCACCAGTGGAGCTTGATATTGGATAGCTGTATCTCTTGCTTTTAAAACTTGCTTGGATCGCTGAAGTAAAGTTCAGCCTCTCTTATTTATGGCTATTTTGTACTGGGGTTATGTCTTTCAATTTATGTACTTTGGTTTAGTCAAGATGGATATTATGTACTTTGACTCTGGTTTTTGATGATGTAATCAAACTTATGTGTTTACCGCTGTAATGAATATAGTTTTAAGTACTGTTTATATCTGTCTTGTTGTTAAGTTTCTATTCTACACACACTTAAAATGCTCCATGGAAGTTAATGCATTCCCTTTGTGAGTGACATTAATGGACGTGGGGTGTTACAACTATAGTTTGGATTAGTTCCTGTGACTAAATTATACTAGATCCATTGTAAATTGTGAACATATGATATTCTGAATTGGTTATAGCTTGGATCTAAATCTCTATCTAGTTGGATCTATTGTAACTTCTGTGACATTCTATGATGTGGATCTTAAACCTTATTTGTGTCAGGTCTACTTTTAACTATTGGATTTGAATTATGTGGACATCTAAATTATTAATCAGATCTAGATTAGTATGTAGATCTCCTTGTGCTTATCATATTAGATATGAACCTGTTGGACATCTAAATTAATATTTAGACCTTGTCATGCTTATCTTAACATCTTTGATATGATAAAACTAGTTAGTTGTCACCATTTTCATTGGATCTATGGTTAAATGTTCACCTTATCACCATGGTAGTCTACGATTATGCTAGAACAATCGCCTTTGTCATATTCCCATCACCTTTCCCTTTAATTGTTTATGACTAGGCTATTATCTAGCTTAGGCATGCCATGAATTATATGTGAATGCGCTAGTTAGGGAACAGGGAAGAACATTAGAATTGGAATAACTTGAATAACGGACATGAATTTGGACATATTATCCATTATGAATATAATTGGGTAAATGGGCATGAACACCTATAAAGACATAGGTATAATTAATTAGATAATATTTAAAATGGCCAGGATTATAGTAATTAGAAAACTATAATAGCACTTATGACACTAGGTTAGATTGCATTTTTTGTGGAAGTCTGCCTGGACCCGACCGGCATATCCAGCAACCGCAAATGTTGAATCTAATGTGAGGGGTCTAAGTGCACAAATATGAAATGGGCTAAGATACGAGGTTAGGCCCAACTGGTAGAAGAAGTCTGCCTGGACCCGACCAGCATATCCAACATCCACAAGTTGTATGCCTATTGTGGGATGTCTAGCCCATTATAACCATAAATGGACATGGTAACGAATTGGAATACTTAACCTAGTAAATCCATAGGGATTGTATGAATATGAACTAAAATTGGGGTTAATTAAATTTGGTTGAACAGTGGGAGGGTTAAGTAAATCCGAGGGAGTGGGTAGTATTCACATATAGGCCCACAAAATTAACCCGATAAGGTTATGTAATAAAAGACACCTAGTGGTATACATAACCAGAGGAAATAATAAAGTTATGTAATTAAAGACACCTTTTAAGGTAAGCATAACTTATAGAAATAATAGGATTATGTAATTAAAGACACCTAGTAGTATACATAGCCAATGAAAACCTAGTGGGGGATACTCCGAACTAGGTCGGAGAAGGGGCATGCTTACTGGACTGATTGTAATAGATCCAAATGTGAAGGGTAGTGTGTATAGCGTAAATCGACCGAGACATGTGCGTGCATGAGTTGGGAAGAACGGGATAAGACGACCGTGACACCTGTAGATATGGTTGTGCACATTATAAAGACGAAGGGTTGCCACTTTAGAATGTGACGCCTCCTACTATGGGGCCGGCACAAGGTATCTGCACAGATTAGGGAGTCGATCGATTAGGGTAGTAGTTAGGGTACACTTGGATGTATGCCTAAGTCTACCAGCTTATAGTAGAAGGGATCATTTCATTCTGGTTATACTAGTAATGGTGCAGAGTAATCATTAGAAGCATACATGCCTATCCTGTTTACCTTATCATATCAACCTTTATGTAGCTGTCTCTCTCTTATCCACTTTTGTATGCCTGTAATGCTACTTTTATTTATTTGCTTGCTAAAAGTAACAGGACTCGCCAAACTTTGTGTCTGACCCTTTTTGTTTCCTCTTCTTTCTTTCGTCTCCCCCCCCAAAGGTTCGCAGGGTGGGAATTCTCAGGCTTAGTCAAGACTCGGTTATCATGTTGTAGGAGCTGCTTTTGAAGTATAGCTCAAGTTCTTCTCTCTACTATGGCTTAGCTCTTTTGTTTGGGGAATCATGTTTTTTTTACTTATGCACTCTGGTGGTACAAGACAGAAGTTATATTATTGTAATGGTTTTTGTGACTTATGGTATTTTGGACCACGATGTTATGGTTTATGTTTGAAATAAAAAAATTTGAATTTCCACTGCTATCTTATGACATCTGTCTTGTAATATTCTGTGTCTGTTTCCTATAACGCTTCATGAAACTTAATGCATTCCCTTAGTGAGTGACATTAACAGATGTGGGGTGTCACATGTTAAATATTTGGGTGCTCCTCTTTCCTCGAATAAGAATACTGATAGAGAATGTGTTGTTCTTATTTCTAACATTAGAGATAAACTATACAGTTGGGGTTCGAAGTCGTTATCTTTGCTGGGAGATTAGAACTGGTGCATACTGTTATTCAATCAACAGTTTATTTTTGGTTACAAACTTTTCAATTGCCTGAAGCGTCTATTGATAAAATTGAAAGGGTTTGCACTGACGTTATTTGGAGAGGGGGTTTGCATAAAATTATCTAGCATAAACTTTGTGAGCCTAAGAAAGAAGGAGGAGTAGGCTTAAAGAATCTCAAAGATATGAAGGAGGTTTATACTCTTAAATTGTCCTGGAAGATTGTATAGTCTAATGGTTTAGGGTCTAGATGGATGCATAAGCACTATATTAAAGAGAATTTTTGGACCATGGTTATTGATAGCAATGCTTCATTAACATGGAAAGCAATACTCATAGTTCGAGACAATCTTTCATATAATTGCACTAGGGAAATTGCTGATGGAAGAGACACTAACTTATGGCATGACCCATGGATCATTGGTCATTCTATCATTAACTATGTTGGTTGGGAAACATACTCTGATTATGATTGTCCAAATTCTTAAGTTTCACATATTATTGTAAATGACTCTTGGTATTTACATGATCTACCTCTTAATGATAAGCAAAAAAGATATATTGAGTTTTCCCCTATATATCATGGCAGAGATGGGAATATTTGGACATGGAAACACGATAGTGACTTTACTCTTAGATCAGCATACAATTGTGTTAGAGCTCATGGATCTCTTTGTGATTGGTCAAATATGATATGGAATTATTGTAATATTCCCAAAATGGAGTTCACTGCTTACAAAGCAATCAAAGGAAGACTTCCCACAAAAAAATGACTTAATAATTTGGGAATTATTAACTCAACTGCATGTGTTCTTTGTGATATCTATATCAAATCCCACAAGCATCTATTTTTTGAGTACACTACTCATTTCATGTTGCTCAACACTGTTTTCAGAAAGCAAATCACATATTAACCAGGAAAGACAATCATCAATTTGTCGCTTACCTAGCGTGTAAGTGGAATGCCAAAAATATGGAATCCAAGGTTGATTGCACCACTCTCACATCTGCTATTTGGTGGATTTGGAAGGAGAGGAATCGCCGTACGTTTCAGGAAAAGTCAAGATCAACATAAGAAATTTGTCATCTTATTTTGAACGATGTGGGCATAAAACTGAAATCAATTAGAAATCGAAATGTTACCTTCATCCTGGTAGACAAGCGTTGGTCCTGAGGAGACGATTTCTCAAACCCAATCTATCGCAACTGATCCTCTACCGCTGCCATGATTAAGATAGTATGTTTTTACTTAGGGAAAGTTTTAGTTAATGTAAATGTTGTACTACGTGTCAATATATGAACTAGCTTCATCGCACCAGTTATTGTATTTAATTTTAGTTTGGGCTTATTGCCTAATAAAGCCTCATACCCACTTTCATATATATATATATATATATATATATATATATATATATATATATATGGTACCCTTCTCTAATGATCTGAAGGTCCTAAATGTCCTAGATGACCCGAAGGCCATAAATGTATCGGATGGCCCAAAGGTCTAAATTCTTGACTGGTAATATCTCAGAATGTGTCGCAATCTCCTAAATAGTAAACCAATCAGTAGTAATAGTACGTCCTATACCGCACATTCTCACTTATTGGTTTACTATCCGTTAGCTAATTCCATATTAAAGTGGCTAAATCAAGGAATAATAGCTTCAATCGATTAAGTTTGGAATTAATCAATATAACGCACCAATGTAACCAATACCATATGATTTACTACATCGTTTAAATCACAACCTCTCCTTTTCGAAGGTGCAAAAACCTGTGGTTCAATATAAGAAAATATTATCAGAAAAATTGAGTTTTTAAAATAATTTTAGAAGCTGTTTGGAAATCATTGATTTTGAAAAATTCTTTCTATTATAAGAAAAATGGGTAAATTCATGTTTAGAAATATTTATGATTTTATAAACAATACAGAAAAATATTTCTGTAAAATGATACTTATAAATACATAAAACTCCTTTTTAAAACGGTTCTAAAATATGTGCGTTATATGCACATAGTCATGGAAGAACTCATGAAATCAACACCCAAAAATTCCTGTGTAAAAGCTCCAAATCTCATAGAAATAAGCCGATTGGAAACACAATAATCATGGCTATGGAATCAATCAGATGTTGTATGAAATTAACTTATAAATTTATCCAAAAACGTGCACCTAAACACACAAATATCCACATAAATACAAGCTAAAGGGCTTGACATAGGATACAAAACTTGCGTGGCCTGGATCAACCCTTAATAGCCTCAGGAGAACCATGTGCCGACCCTAATAACCATGGGCCGACCTATAGGTCAACTTTCCTAGGGTCCAGGTCAGCCCTTAGATGAAGCAATTTTTCTGCCTCTCATGTGTAACTTCTGCTGATTTTCTGATCAAATTCTGGTGATATACAAGCTTAAGTTTGAGCATATACATAAACAAACACTCAGAAAATAGATCAAAAGAAATTTGGCATGATTTCGAGATAGCATGAAGGAGCTATAAGCTCTCAGATATGGATCTAAACACTGTTTACTATAAATAAGAAATTTAACATAGACCTATTTACAATAAAATTCAAAACCCATAGATAATTCACTGATTCAAACAAAATCATGGTTTGTACAAGTTAGAAAGAATGAGATAACTCACCTTTTGATTTTTGCAAGCGGATTACAAATTCACAGCAAAGGATTTGGCTCAAAACTTAATCTTTTATGCCTCATGAAAAGTCTCTGCACCCGAAAACACCATTATAGAGACATGCAAGACACAACAAGCAAGAATTCACAAGTTGGAGAAAATCCCTGAAGTAAATTGGAGATAAACCCTTGAAATAGTTTGATTACCTATAAAATATCTTTTTAACATGTTGTTTTTCAGGTTGTAATTTGAGTTTTAAAGTGGGATTCGAATTTGAGGAGGAGGAAGCTTTTACTTTATGATTTCTTTCTCTGGGAAAAAGAAGTTTTCTTTTCCTTCAAAATTGTACGTACTAGAAAATCAGTTTCTAGACATTTCTCTTGGTTAACAAGAATTTGTGCTTAATGATAGTTTAATTCGGCCTTAACGTTAATTAGCAAAGCCATATTGAGTTATGTAGGCTATTAGTCATCTATGTTACTTAAATTACATCATATTTCACTATTTCTATACTTATACTTAACAGTGCTTTAGCCATGTTAAAGATTATACAACATGTTTTACATCTTTTCACAAACTTTTAACATGTGTTAACACAATTTACATTTTCAATTAAATTGTACATTTTATACTTTTATGTACAAGGCACACATTTTTAGATCTATAATTGTACAAACTCCATTAATACAAATAATTTGTACAATCATAGTAAAAATTATTCTTATACATAAATGTTGATTTTTCATCAACATTTATATATTTTTTATTTTATTTTTGGCTTAATATATTTAAAACACATGATATTATATTAAAATCATGGTACATATTTGTATAATGCAATTTGTTATAATATACACAATATAAATCTTATAGACCCTCATTTGATCAAAATTTATACATTGTAAAGTTTTCTCAACTTTATTTTTACATATTAAAGTTTATTTACTTTAATTTAATCACAATCCCAATTCATTTCTCCTTTATCACCTAATTTCTTTAATTTAATCCTAAATTGAATAAACTACCCCAAAGCTTGCTATTTAATCACTTTAACAATTAAATAGATCATTTCCACCAAATTTACACAGGTTAGCACAAACTGAAATCAAATTTAACCTAGATGAATATTTAAATTATCTCCCAACAATATTCAGCTCTTAATTAACAAGTTAAAATCCTCATTATAATTCATTAATTGTTATTATAGATAATCACAAATATAGGGTTATTGCGTCGCTAGAACAATTAAGAAGATATTTCAAAGCCTAGAAGAGAACATGGGCCTCAAACTTAATGCAAACAAAACTAAATGTTATTTCAACAAATTTTGTAGAAATAAGAATGATGTTAAGGATCTTATCAATGTAATTAAAGGTGAATTATTAGTTGAGTACCTTAGTGTACCGCTTTCATCAAATAAAATCACAGATAAGGAATGTGAGGAGCTAATGACATAAAATTAGAGAAAAACTACAAGGATGGAGTTTTATACTTGCATCTACGACTAGGAGAACTGAATACGATAATTTAAGCGAAGGTTGCTTTATGGCTTCAAACTTTCCAACTTCCTAATGCCTTGTTGAATAGGAATGAAAAGGTATGTGGTGTTGCATAAGGTTAAATTTGATGGTTATGTAAACCAAAAGCTGAAGGGGATGTTGGATTGTGAAAACTAAAAGACATGAGAGAAGTATACACCCTGAGGCAAGGTTGGAAAATGCAGAAAGATAAAAATGCTTCGACCACCTGGAAAGTAGTAATGAGAATCATAAAAAAACTAGCTTCTTGTTTTGGTAGGGAGATAGTCAGAGGGGATAACACTGATTAATGAAGTGACCCTGGATCGAGGGAGACTTACTCACAGGTTTGGTTGGCTAACACATGTAACAACCCAAATTTTAAATACACAATGGTTAATTGACAAATTAATAAACTAAATAATAAGCTGTAAAATTATGGGAATTTGGCATTGGAGATTACGCCATTGAGTTCATTACGATTTTCTGGTTCAGATGCATACTTGGTTTGCGTAAAATGAAGGAGTTATGGCAATTCGAAGTACAAAACTAAAAATTAGATTTTAAATAGAAAAAAAAGATCGTTGCATGGAACGACCCAGCATCAACCGCGTTTATCCCTTAAATACTATGCATGTGTTGGTCTATTAAATTTGTGCAGAAACTACAGGTCGAGTATTATTAGGCCGGTCGTGCATAGTTCAATCCAATACACCTAGACGGTCTGTGGAAGGTAAAG
This sequence comes from Allium sativum, assembly GCA_030737875.1. NCBI lineage: Eukaryota > Viridiplantae > Streptophyta > Magnoliopsida > Asparagales > Amaryllidaceae > Allium > Allium sativum. The sequence goes on from JASFAX010001852.1 coordinate 30,068, forward strand.
GACGATCACACACAACAAAGGTAGAGCACCAGCTAAAGGTTAAGCATGGAATGAAGGGTCGAGTATGACAGGGAAGGTCACACATATCAGAACAGGTGGGTCGCCCACTCAACACAGCTAGGATCGGTCTTATAGCATAGCATGATCGTACAAAGAGGACATGCACACAAACCGAACTCAAGTACGGCACGAAACAAGGACAGTAAGGCTTATACATCCTATAAAGGTCACCCATATTAAGTGTCTCCCATTCTTTTTCCCCTTAGTCGCTCAATCCAGTATCAAGGTGTTCGGTCATTCAAGCACTGGGAAACATTGGTACAGAACAACTTCCACATCCTTGGAAACCGCTCGCGTATAAAGATAGATCGCCCCACCCATTGGGTAGGTGGGGTCGTCTGTTCATCATAACTAGGTTGAGAATAGCAGTTTGGCTCGATCATATAGAGAGATCGTTTTGAGCGAAGAAGGGATAAACCTTATAGGTTGCACATAGAAAGAAGCCCAAAGATACTGGAAGTCGCACATACATCCTATGCCTGATCATAGATTGCAACCCCAGCCGCTCGCTCATTCCAAAAACGGTCACTAATGCTTCAATACTTACTAATCAGTCAAGTACCAGCTCCTGAACATTCGCATTTACATTTAGATCTCCAAACCTTGTCCACTCACCTACAAACTGCAATGTCGGTCGCCTGTCCATCTGCAGTTAGATATAGCTACATCAACATCTGTCAGTCAAAAGGCCTAACATAGCACCCAGTCGGTCGCCCATACATCAATCCAAAAGCCATGACCAGTCGCCTATGTGTTCATCGCATAATAGTCCATCTAACCTGCTTAGATCTATGCAATTGCCCGCTCCTTTGAAGTTGCTCGCGCAGGAGAGCTGGATACAGCTATCGACAGTTGGCTATAGCTAGGCGGTGGCATTTTAGTAATTAATGGGACGAGCGACCCGTAGCCTGCATATATGAATTTCAGCTCATTTCTTCATGAGGGCTCAACTAAGAATAGGCCATGTCTTCCACCAAAAAGGGGATCGGCCTCTGGTGACCACGAAGTGCTATCAAATTCTCTCCTCCATCATTCCTTAAGCATTTTAATCATCATCATCATTTCCATATAGAGATCCTTCATCCATTTGGCTATGGCGTCTATTGAAATCACCTAAAGGGAAAAGAGATAAAATATTTTCCTTCATCCTCCTCTAGAACAAGGATATTCTCCTTCTCCCCCGCTGATCTAACCTTCTTCTTCATGGATTTTACCATTTCTCCATTGAATTCCATGAATCTAAGTGTGTTATATATGTGAGAGAGAGAATATGTTGTAAAAGAGAGGTGATCCATGTACAAAGAGAGTTTCAATGTCTTGTAACCATTGTCATGATAATGCAAGCTACATCCATAGTTGACGTAGGCCTAGATAAGGGCTGAACCACTCTAAAAACCTTGTCTCCACTTTACTTTCCTCACATTTTTTACTTTTAACCTTTGATGATTATGGCTTCATTTACTTTCTAACCAAAGTGGAGAAGTACGGTTCACGTACCATTGGTGTTTGAGCCATTTTTGGTGAAAACATTTTGGTGCCTACCGTGGGGCCGTGTTCGCATTTCCTTCCTTCACACGTCCCTCCAATTCCGATAGCCTACCATTAAAGTTCTAATCTGCCTCCTTCCACGAAGTCATGGCCGGTTCGAAGAAAAACAAAAAGTCCATTAGAGCCACTACAAGTATTGAAAATGCTCCCAATAATGTGGTCATGGCGCATAACCAAAACCGAGAAGTTAGAAATTCTTCCGAACCATTCATAACGTGAGATGAGTTAAATGTGGTTATAACCGACTTGAATGACAAAATGAATGCTACAAATAAAATGATGATGGAAAAGCTTGATGCCTTACTTAATGTTCAAGTCAATCCTCTGCCACCAAATGCGGTGGACAATGTTGATGAAAAATAGGACTCTTGCACCTCAGACCCTAGTCGATCCCACTTCTTAGTGGAAGACAAAGGGGAGGCCACCATTGAGGACTCTAAGGTCAAAGATCCATATAATGATGAAAACGTGCAACTCGAAGCACCGCGAGTCCCACTAAAGGGGCACCTCCCAGAAGAGGTGCAAGACATCAGAACTTGAACCGCGATCAGATTGGTAAAAGGACTGATGCCTGTCCCGTGGAACGAGCGGGTGACGAGAAGCGCATTACAGTTATGATTCATTGAATAATGAGAGAAAATACAGCCCCTGAAGACATTGAGAAAGAATTGGAGTTTTCACCCAGTAAGAATTCATTTACGGAAAGGATCCATCAAGCGAAGTTTCCCAAAAAATTCATACCTCCGACAATAGCACCTTATGGTGGAACGGGAGATCCGAACATCTTCATATTCAAATACGATCAACTAATGAATGGAGCTAGGGCCACTGATGAGATAAAATGCTTATACTTCCCCGTATGCTTAGAAGGTGTGGCTTCACTATGGTTCACTAGACTCCCACCCAAATGCGTTGATCAGTTTGCCGACTTGGCAAGAAGATTCCAAGACCAGTTTCGTCGTCAAACTACCAAAGCAAGAGAAGTGATGTCGCTTAGGGAGATGGAACAAGTGTCTCGACAAACCATCAAAGCTTTTCTTACACGATTCCAAGCTACGACAATCGAAGTCATAGAACCAGAACCTTGGTACTTATTGGCAACTTTGAAGGGTGCTATTGATAAGAAATCGGAATTTGGGAAGTGGCTCAAGATGAAGAAACCCAAGACTCTAAAGAAATTCTACAAGAAAGCCGAAGAGTATATGAGCATGGAAGAGGATCTACTAAAATATCCGGAAGATTATAGAAATTAATGTTACCAGAGAGAGTAAAGGCAACAAGGTCCAAACTGAGCAATAGAATGACTCTGGAAAAAAGAGGGGAAATGAAGAGAAGGATAACCAAACCCATAAGGAAACACGGCTCTACAAGCATTCAGAATTGACTCTCCTAAATGAAACCGTAGAGAGGATTTACTCTGCTACAAAAGATTCGGGCATCTTTCCTCAGGTTAAGCTGGTGAAAATTACAGAGCAGTAGGTTAATTCTAGCAAATTTTACCGGTTTCATAACCAATCGGGGCATAGCACCAACGAATGTCGATGTTTACACCAAAATGGTCTAAACACCCAAGGTACTTATATTTTACTTCACAAATTTGGTAAGAAATAAATGGAACTATGTTTAATCAGCAATTGAAAACGAAAAATGCGAGAAAAGGTAAAGTAGAGACGAGATTTATAGTGGTTCAACCGTTAATTTGGCCTACATCCACTGTGAAGGTGTTTCTCAATCTTTTAATGAGGATTACAAAATACATCAATTCTCTTTTTCCATACATCTCTATATTCACTCAATATACCCTCATTTATATATTTCAATCTTGGAATTATACAAGAGAATGGTAGAATTTGAGGAGAAGAAGGATGGATGAATGATTGAGAAGGAGGATGTCTTCGTTTTCCTTGATCACAAGATTGTTCTTGACGCCATGGCCGAATCAGTGGTTGAGGATAGAATTTAGCAGCACTTTGTGGTTTCAAAGATTTGATCTCCTTTATGTTGGCAGCCATGGTGTATTTATAGGCGAGCTTCCCTTAGGAAATGATCTGAAATCCGTTTATGCGGGCTACGGGCCGCTCATTCTATTAATTACAATCATGCCATCAACTAGTTGTACCCAACTGTCCAGAGCTGTATTTGGTTGTCATGCATGAGTGACTCAATGGAGTGAGAGTCTTAAGTAGTTGAGCGGGCGTCCCTGTGAGAATGAATGCTTTGGGAAATTTTATAAGAGAAGAACGTGGGACTTGAATCGACTCTCCTTTGTTCCTTGCGCGACCGACTATGTCTTTTTGCTGCCTTTGTACGGTGCTGTTTGTCCCTACGACTACTGTAACGTCCCGTATTTTTGGTGGTATGATATTTAGTATATTTGAATTTTGAAATAGATTTATAATATAGAATACGTCTATTTAAAACGAAGATTGAATATATTTATATTTAAATTATAAACGAGCTCGTATTGATGCGGTAGTTCGTAATATTGAGTTCTGAACTTCAATTGTTTATATAGAATCCATTCTAAATCGGATTTCTGTGAAATAAGAAACGTTAGGATCGATTTGATTATAATTTTCTAATGGAAAAGAAAAATCGAGATTTCATCGTATATATTGTAAGTTATGTCCAATTTAAATTTTCAAATAGTTGTTGTGAAATCGATTATAAACCATAACGATAATTTAATATAATTAAATATCGATTTTGAATTTTGATAGGATCTTCGAGACATAGTTATAATTTAATTTTTAGAATTTTACTATAATTTTTAATTTGGGAAAAATATGAGACTTTTTATTTATAGTATTTTGCACCCTATATCAGCATTTTGGGGTTTCACAATATAAATTAATCTACCGATATTATTATATTTTTGGGATCGTAGGGCATTGCTCGACACAACGGTGTATTTATTTTTGTTGGATTTTAAATCAATGTGTGACGGTGCATATATTAAACTGTAGTGTAAATCGCGGTACGTATTCATTAACCGTGCACCAAACAAATAATATATATAACTTAATCCTTAAGTAACGAAATAACAGCCTGGCCTATGTATAAATTCTTTCAGCCTACCTAACTTCCTCGAGAGATTTGATAATACAATGTGTGGTGCCATCTTTTCAAAACTGTCAACTGACCATATTCTTTCAAATTAATAAAGCAAAGAATACATACCGTAAGCTCCCATCATCGAATTGAGTATTCACTGACACTCTATTCACTGACCATGTCGTGCTTTTGCCTCAACCTACCTCATATAGAATTTCTTATGGCTACCTTGTTTGTTTAATTTTCCTTTTCCTATGTCGTCAAACCATCGTACAAACATCTCCGATCTGCGCATACTTAAGTCACCGTCACGAAGCTCAAACACAGCTAGCTTGTGTTCTCAAATCACCACACATCCATCAATCAAGACCATGCGGCCTACCTACGTGAAGAGCTACCAACTCAACCCTATACCGTAGAAGGCAGAACCTAGGACTTATGCAAACTAACGAAATAAAATATGCATGCCACAAGATCTAAACCCATGTGTGCCGTATATACATAGGATACAGGGTAACCTGTATTTGATAAAAAAAACACCACGGCTAACATACTCCTTTTCTGCATATTGAACATGGCACATGCTATTTCACTTCACCCAGTGTGTTTCCACCATCAGCAATGATCTATCCTAGCCTGTGCTACCTAGTACCTTCATAAATTGACTTTGTCCTTATCTATTCTCCCTTCTGCTATAAATATGCCATTGTTTAGCGTCTCAGCAGCAATAACTCAAACGCAAGTCCTCCTTTTTATTACATCAAAAACTCCACTCATGAAAATCAAAACAATAGCTGAAAACCCAACTGTGGGTTGGAGTGGCGTCGGACTCGAGATCTAGTTACTGGAGTTGAGGCGAGTGCTCAGGCGAGGCAGGCGTGGTGCTGAGGGCTCACTATTAAAAAGGGAAATACTATACTGGAGCGGTCTGAAGAAGTGAAGCGGTTTCGAGTTATGGGGTTTAATGCAACAAATGGAAGCAAAGAACTGTAGGGAGATGGACAACACGTTATTACTAGAGCAATATGGAGCAATGTGACGTGTTTTAGTGGAAGGGAGAGTGCAGTTTCATGTTGGCAGCAGGCGGACATTGCTCATGAGTTCGGATCGGGAAGGTTAGCCACGTGTGAAAGACAACAGGAGGGGAGAGACAATCATGGAAGGACAGGGCGGAGTTGCGTGAGGCAAAAACGTAGGGGAAGGAGGAAATAATGGGAGTAGGTGATGTATGCATGTGGTTGTTTCGGGGAGGCAGGTAGAACATGGAGAAGAAAGGAGTTAGGTGCTGTTTGGCGGAGATGGGATGAGCCGAGAGGGAAAGATAGATGAACAGTTATACATATATACATTCCTAATTACGGTTAACAATTGCCTAATCAGAGTTAAATTAGCCTAAGTAAGGTTTAGTAGTAAGTTATAGATACGGGTATATTTAACCTGGCTTTAATACATTGAGATCAAGATGGCCTTGCTTTAAAATTAGAAAGGACACGTGCAGTGCAAATAAACCCAATCATTTCATTTTTAATGTATAACATGATATTCGTCCATGTCTAACTAAGTTAATACATGACCCAGATTTTTCTGAAACAAGGAAAGGGTCCGATTATTAAAATTAAAAATGTTTAACATATGCATCATATTCAATTAAATTATTAAAATAAGAGTGGGATTTGTAAATTGGTATAATACGACCGTAAGTTAACAGAATCTGACATACAAGGAAGTGCTGGGACCATATCTACTATATCGACAAGCGTAACTTTATAAGCTGGACTAGACGGAGTTGGAAGCAACAGAAATGAATCGTTTTTAACAACGAATGGGAAATCAAGGTGAGTTCAACTCACTCAGTTTTTATCCCACTTATATTTTATAAGTCGGGTATAATTATTTGTGTGCTATGGTTGCTAGTGGTCTGATGGTTGCTGAATACAATTGACTAAACTGATTAAATTAAACATTTGTTTAATTTAATCCTAATCGTTATTTTAACGATTATTCCAAAGGAGGTAGCTTACCTCGTTGGTTACGTTTATATAAATATAAACGTATTTAACTAAAACAAGGACGTTTAGATTGCTGTTATTGTTGACTTTTGAGAATTATATATGACGTTATTTTGTTCTAACATATTTGGATGCAGGGAGAAACAGGTTGGAGGGATCTAACTGGATTCCTCAAATTTATTGTTTATTTCACATCACAATTTATGAACTGTTTAACCAGTCTGATTAGATGGTTGCTTTAATCATTGATTGTTGAAGCTAGGTTCAACATTTGTTTGCTGTTAACCAGTATGTGATATGAGTTGAGAAACAATAGCAGATGGCCAAATAAGACATTGTTTATAAAGTTATTTACCGCCAGGTGATTCAAATAAAAAAATGAAGTTATAAAATTTATTTTATAACTGAAGATCGATATTAAAAATCTATTATTTTTAAATGGAAGTTTAGAAAAAGGAAATAACCCAACCGCTTATATATTGCTTGCTGTAACCACAAATCACTATTTATGTACCAAATACTCCGTGCGCGAAGCACGTGCCACGTCTTAACCATTATAAAAGCTAATTATTATGATAAGCAAACGAGTAGGGAATAACGTAGCGATTAATAACCGAGGTTAATTGTTTTTAAGAACAATTAAAATTGAATTATTTATTTAATAATGGGATTTTTGGAAAGATAAGGCTTTTATAAAATAAAATGATATTTTAAAAGCAAATTATATTAATGATAATAGAAGCTAAGGTTAAATTATGTTTTAAAGTGAATTCTTATTTTACTTAATTGGATTTATGAAATCCAAGATTTCGACCAAGTTATAAACCCAAGCTTGAATTAAAATGGTATGGAAAGTTAAGTTATTAAGATGCGATCTACATTCGGGATATTGAAGAAGGAATGAGGTATAGTCGAGATATAACCAAATTGGTTCGAAATAAACTTATTTGAAGTTTAGTAAGGAATTCTATTTATAATAGAATTAAGATGTGTATATAATGTTTTCAAAGATTGAGAAGTTAATAGAAACAATTAAATAAGGGTTACTTAATACTTAAATTAAGTTAAAAGGGGAAGTTGGAAATAAGATTTCCAAGAGAGGATATGATATTGAAACCATATTTTGAAATGAGTAGTGAATGGGATATGTGGAATAAATTAGTGAAATGGGATTTCGTTTGTAAACTTCTATCTTTCTGAAGATAAGAATGTTGTTAATTCAAGGTCTGAGAGGTAAATAAAATACCCCAACTTGAACGACTTCATGATTATCCAAGGAAGATATTAGTTTAAAACGAGAGTGGTCGAGAGAAATAAAGTTAGAAGTTCGATGAATGGTATTATAAAATAAAGTTGAAATGTTTAAGTTAAATAAGATGATTTCAAGTATAATAATATTTTGAAAAGAGGTATAAAAATCTTTGTTCCAAGTGGTGCTTAGTACTGAACTAGTGAACTCATTTTATTTTTATGGTTGAATGTTTTGTTTATTTGATAGTTAAATCACCGACTATCAAATCTGGCCAATTATCGATTGTTGGTTCGGAAAGACCGAGATCGAATTTATATTCGAAAACCATTCCGACCAGCAAGTATGTAATCGTGATCGAGATGAGACGATGATCGAGATTGAGCATTTGAAGACCATAGATCTTCATAAAGCGGAAGTATTGCTTATAATCTCTGGTTAGCTCCCAAGGATAAACTGTGATTCTGTCGTGATTGGAGTCTATGGGTTGCAAGGACTACTCACTCCTAATCCTTGGGGTGATTCTTATAAGGATGCGGTAGGAGGGTGCCTTCAGTTGTCCAGTCCCAGGACAACGTGTATGGACGATGTGGCATGATGGCCAGATGTTCTGGAAAAGATACGTTATAACCTCAAGCCTCACAACCGGGAAATGACAAAAATCGGGCAGGCAGCATGGCTATGTGGGTCGCGCCCATTAGGGTGTATTGTCATCATCTAGAGAATATTCATATTTGTTACTTCTTTCGCTTCTGTATCTCCCGGGAATGGTTATGTTGGTACCAACCGTAGGTGACAATATATTCGATACACTCAAGAGAAATGAGTGGTCGGTCATGTGTGGGCCGGGTTGCAAGACGTTCTTGTTGAACCCAGCGTATTCGTCTCTAGAGATACACTATCGGCAGGTGGTCCCATACCTTGTCATGATCAGGAATCCAATCTCTAATAAGCGCCCGCGGTTTTGATTGTATACTATATATGTGGAGCGTGAGATACAAGCGTTCCACTAGATTTTATTTACTTGTATTTAGACACTATTATAATATCAGAAGATATATATTGTTTCAAAATGTTTTGGGTTATCGTAAGGTAAAACCGTCCGTGTTTATGTGTGGACTTGGTCTTACGATTATCCTTTTCTTTCGAAAAGATTTTGAACTTTAAAATCAAGTTGGATGATCCCCTTAAAACTTAGTGTGTTGTTCTCACTCTGGTTCACCAGACTGACCCGGTGTTTGTAATGCTCGGGTTAGCCCGGGTTGTATAGGTTCAGGTTATTGGACACTACGAAGTTCAGAAGACGTGCTGGAGGAGTTCAGACGTATCAGTGTTTATTCCACTGTGTATTGTATATGAGGGCAGATTATTATAATTGTCCAGATGTGTGATGTACTCTGATGATTGTAAGTATTATTTCAAGTTCTTTATAAAGATTATTACTATATTATACTTATTTCGCTGCGATGTGAGACTCTGATTCAGATGTGTTTCTTCTTCTTATTTCTTCTATTCTATTATTTCTTTCTTTCTTATCTCACCCTCTAATTTCTTTCTAATAATGTTCCGGTGTTTTCGATGCAGAAATGTTCGATATGGTGTTTGTGTCGATTTTCGGGGTCGGAAACCACTGGTCGTCACAGCTATGCTATGAGGTCGCTTCCGCCTATGTTGAATGGACGACTTGCTTTGTTTCGATGTTTGAGCATCTTTGTCCCAATATGAATGACCGACCTTGGCTTCCGCACCTGAATCACGATTCGTGTCTAACTTTGGTTAGAGACATAGTCACAAAAGATGTCGCAAGCACTTGTATTGCAGCCCCATCTCAGGCTTGGTCTTTTGACAGGAAATCAGTGAGCGACTTTAGAGGATATATGATCTCTATCCTTTTTGGGCCGCACTTCCCGTTACATATCGTGCCATCATCCTTGGTCGTACTGGTTGACTTGACTTGTCTTGGGCTTGATATCATGCACGACCGACCTGATGATATCCATTATGCGTCCTTTGTTCAATGTGCATATGGATTTTTTAGGGATTAACACTTTCCCCTCGAAGTCCGTGATTTCCTTTAGTAAGGAATTACTGGCTTCGACATGTTTGATCGCACATTGTTTGGTAGATTTGTTAGGGGGTCGGTCGCACTAAAATTTGGGATTGTTTTGTTGTAGCGGACTGGTATTGTCTCTCTCTATGAGCGAGAGGCTTGATGTATCTTTTGTTATTGTGCGAATAGTTGAATTTCGGGATGCTAGCTGGAGCTTGATGTGACACTTATTTGTGTATTCGAGTACTAAGCTGATGTGGTGAGAATACTCTAGATATATGCCTTTTAATCTCTCTTTCTGTTTTCTTAACTTTGCACATTTAATTGGTTTTTCCCGTATACCTATGTGTGCTTGTTTTGAGTGATTTCCCCAATTGCCCGAATGCTAAACCCACTAATCTGGACATAGGGTTGTCTTTCGTACGAGCAACCGGATGGAAATACTATTTCGGTTAGCCAATCCTTTCATCCGTTTCTTTTATATATTATTTTTCTATATTCCTTTTTTCCAGAAGAAAGCTTTAACGGCGGCGCTAGTCTGAGCAGTCCTCTTTACTGCTTGGATAGTCTGAGCAGTCCTCTTTACTGCTTGGATCTCTTTCATAACTCCTGATTACTCTAGTTCTTTCATCGTTTTGATTTGCATTCGTGCACGACACCATTGTTGAAGCCTCCGCAATCTCGAGATCGATTTGGCTGGACTGTTCACCCAGATTCGAGACTGTTCGCTCGCCTATAGGTAAATTTCTCCTTTGATTTTATCTTGACCCAATTTTGAAGCATGAATTTTGACCATGCGGCTTTGGGGTTTATAAGTAGGGTTTCCCCTTTTTCTACAATCCCATAATTTCAGGAAGCAATCTATGTTGGACCAGGTCGAAAGGTCTGATCGAGCAGAAAGTTCTTGTCAAGTTGTGTCTACGCCAAATGTTGTCTCTTCGGTAGGCGCTGCCCAAGATTTCCCACAACCTCATGTACTTTCCAAAGTACCTAGTGAGAGGCCCCCGATGGAGCTTTCTCCTAGCTCGTTCCATCAACTGTGCAAACAATTCGGTATTTCAAAGAAAGAAGAGGCCAAGCTGCCTAGGGAAAAAGAGTTCGTGGATATCCCTCCCAAAGGATATGTTGTCGTTACTCGTGGCATGTTGATAAGCGGAGCGGTTCCTCCCTTTAACCCTTATATAGAAATGATTCTCTGGAGCTTGGCTATTTCCCCGTATCAGTTACATCCTAATGGTTACGCGATTTTGATAAGCCTTTATATCCTTTTTATGAGGGAAAAACATCGGGCTCCTTCATTTAAGGATATATGCTCATTATATGCTTTCATGACTAGAAGCCAGCGTCCCTCGTTTATCTTTATGGAAAGCCAAAGTTCAAAAATAATTACTGGCTTAGTGGACAGTACGCGAGGATTTCCCAATCAGTACTTCTTTGTCCGATGTCCCGATAATTTCTGCGGCTTTTGGATGGAAGGCAGTAAGTATTTTTATTCTTTAAATTTCATCTTGCCCCTCTTCCTTTTTCTTAAAATCTTTTGGATATACTGCAGTGCTTCCCGATCAAAGCTTATCCTTTGACCAAGATTTATGCAACTCATTACTAGTTGTTGATGAGGGCGAGAGATATAGGAAATTCCTGATCACTGAAGGGTTCTTAAGGTAATATAATTTGCTTTTCTCTCTGTGCACCTTCGCAGTGCATACTTCTGATAAAAAAGAAGCTACCGGCAAATCCCTTGTCAAGAAATCTTCAAAAAATTAATGTTCTAGCACTGCGGGGAGCAGCGAGGCATCTTTCAAAAGCAAAGCGACTTCTAGTAGTATCCAAGCATCCAAAGCACCAAGGTCCTAAGACTTCAGTGGTCTTGTGCGGAAAAGATGGGCCTCGACTTTGATTTGTCTCTTCATGATGACCGGAGTACCGCCGGGGAGTTGAGCGCCATAAAAAATTACGTGACCTCCCAGCTTGACTGTCATGGGTCAGCTTGAAATTCAGTTAGATGAGGCCAAAAATACTTCCAGAGAGCGATTCAAGTCTCGAAACAGGTTTTGCTTCGAATTTCAGAAGCTGAATACTCAACATCTTAAGCGTATCAAACTTCTGGAGAGCGATAAGACTGAATTGATCCGTGTGATCGAAAGTCAAGCAGCCAAAATTACATTCTTTAAGGACGAGAACACTAGGATGAGCAGCTTGGAGGCCGACAATAGAAAACTTCAGGAGGAGACTGAAGCCGCCAAAAAACAACTTGATGAGGCTCAAGCTGAACATGAATTTGCTGAATCTCAATTAACTTCTGTACAACAGGCTGTAGTTTCTTGTCAGCAGGAGAAGGCAATGCTCGAAGGCAAACTCGCTTCCCAAAGTAAGGTTCTTGAAACCTTAGAAAAAGATAAAGCAAGGTTAACCAGCAATCTTGAGCAAGCCATAATTAGAACTGAAGAGACCTTTTTCGATTTTACACCCTTAGTGTTATGACCCGCAGAAGCTTGAGCTATCTGAACAAGGAATTCCCCTGTACAGTAGCTCTTGTCTGGGAGCAAGTGCTTAGCTACTCCAAAGATAAGGAAGATAGTGTTTTGCAAGAGGCCCTCTTTAAGGCAAGCGATTGCGATGCTTTAGAAAAAGGAAGGAGAATGTTGGCTGATGATCGAGCTCGATCCCTTGGAAAAGAAGTCCAGAATGTTGTTCCTGTTCATGCCCCCTGTCCGGTAGAAGATGGAGCTTCGGGATCCCAAGTTTTCCTGACGGAACCTTCCGTTGCTAATGAAGGTACTTCTAAGGTTCATTTGGTTGATGACCACGCTGTACCTGAAAACATTTCTAAATGATGTACTGTTGTTTTACATTTTGCAGTACCAACTTTGCAACCGTGTATCTTTGTGATGAACTTGTGTTTTGTTATTACTCGTTAGCGTTGATACACCATAACTTATCACAATTTTTATTTATTTGCATCGTGTTACGCTTTTTGGGTTGTGCAATGGTTACGTTTTACGCCGTTCATCATCAATATCGCTAGTTTTCTTTGATTTTAGGACATTATATTTCCTCTTTTGTCGATTCTTTGAGGGGTTAGTTCTTATTATGCATATATTCGCATTCTTTAATGGTCTGGTAATTCAAACCTTTAGAGTTTACTTTTTGGATGTGCACTTTTATAAGGCGCAGGTATCTTGTTATACATTTATTCCTGTTCCTCATTGATTTGGCATCCCATAACTTTCGGAAACTCGATTAAATGCATTTTCGTATGTACAATTTGTTTTTTTATATGTACCCAATCCCATATTCCACTAACTTAGTGACCTGAGCCCTTCGGAGACTTGTTTTGAGTATGTGCCCCTATGGGAGGACTTGGGTTACAAGTTCTCGACCTAATTTCGATCTTATTTGACCCGACTATTACGATAAAATAGATACCTAAATTGGATACCCCCTTTCGGCTAGGATTTCTGATACCCCCTTTCGGCTAGGATTTCTGATACCCCCTTTCGGCTAGGATTTCAGATACCCCCTTTCGGCTAGGATTTCTGTTTTTGCGTTGGTCTTTCTAGCATGTTTATGGGACCTTCCGATCCTAGGAATGGTGTTATCCAGCCTAGTTTTAAAAAAAAAAAAAAACAAAGAGTGCAGCCTCCGGATTTTGGTTTGTTCTCCATGAATTGCTTTGGAATGATTCTTTCCCTTTGAGTTTTGCAAGATGGTGAGCTTGGCTATCCTGCATGGTTTGACCAATGCTCTCAATGCGTGATGCATGACTTTGGCCTATATCAGAGACTAACTTTTAGCATTAGTTTGCAAATAATTTTTGTCTTTCATGAGATTATAATCTGTGAGTGAACATCTTTTATCATGTAGAGTTTGTACTTAACACAATAAAGGTGGATATAAATCATTTCATGGAAATACAGATGGAAAAGACAGATTATAGAAATAGTAAAATAAAGAGGATGGGGGTCGCGCATTTCCAGTTTTGGATATTGGATTGCGCCCAGTGGTCATTAGTCAATGATTGGTCGTCAGTCTTCGGGTGCTTGGGTTATCTCGTGCGACCCGGCCTGATTGGCAATCTTACCTTGCCTCTGACTTTCTGATGTGTTTTGAGGACTCTTAACATACTGCTGCAATTGATTTTTTCGGATGAGCTCCTCAATCAAATTTCTCAAGTGTCGACATTCATTCGTGTTGTGCCCAGGTTGATTATGAAACCGGCAGAACTTTCCGGAATGTGCCTGCTTTTTTGTGATTCTTTGTGGTTTTACCTGAAGAAACATGCCTGAGTCCTTCGTGGCAGAGTAGATTTTGTCTGGGGTTTCATTCAAGGGAGTCGATTTTATTTTCTTAAAGAATTTTGACTTCTTATGTTTTTTACTGTCTCTTCCATCAAACCCTCTCTTATGCCCAGAGTCATCATTCTGAATTATCTGATAAGATTCGTTGCTCTTACCTTCCTTAATAGTGCTATTTTTCGTGTCCTTCTGGATATCTAGGGTATCGGCTTCCATGTTCATGTATTCGTCAGCTTTCTTGTAGAACTTCTTTAGAGTCTTTGGTTTTTTCATCTTGAGCCACTTCCCAAATTCTGATTTCTTATCGATAGCCCCTTTCAAGGCTGCCAATAAGTACCAAGGCTCCGGTTCTGTAACCCCTGTTGTTGCAGCATGGAAGCGTGTAAGGAAAGCTTTGATGGTTTCTCCGGTCATTTGTTCCCTCTTGCTGAGTGACATCACGTCCCTTGCCTTGGTGGTTTGTAATCGGAATTGATCTTGAAATCTCCTCGTCAAATCAGTGAACTGATCAATACATTTAGGTGGAAGTCTGGTAAACCATAGCGAGGCCACACCTTCTAGGCACACGGGAAAGTACAAGCACTTGATTTCATCAGTGGCCCTGGCCCATTCGTGTGTTGGTCGTACTTGAATAGAAAAATAGTTGGATCTCCAACTCCGCTATAAGGTGCTATTGTTGGGAGTATAAATTTCTTTGGGAATTTCGCTAGACAGATTTCCTCTGTGAACGGATTTTTGCTGGTAGAAAACTCCCATTCTTTCTCCTCATCTTCTCGGGTCACCTTCTCCTTCATTATTCGCTGGAACATGTCCGTGATGCACCTCTCATCACTAATTCGTTCATCGGGATCGACACTGAAGTCCCCATCATCACGACCATGGTTTGAGCTACGGCGCCTTGCATCCTTGTTGAGGGATGTAAGGTTGGTGGGACCTGCGACAGCCCGAGCCGTACGTTCTTCTTTGGGCTGTGGAGATCTAGCCTTCGGATCCTCAACGCCAGCCTCTCCCCTGTCTCCCACTAGGTTTTGAGGTCATCCAGGGTCTGAGGCTGATGAGTCCTCTTTTTCGCCAGGATTAACCACAGTATTTGGTGGTAACAAGTTGGCTTGAACATTAGTCAGGACATCAAATCTTTCCATTATCATCTTGTTTGTATTATCCATTTTTTCGTTTAGGCTGGTTACAACCACATTCAATTCATCTCGCATTATAGATGGCCAAGGGGTTTCCCCTTCCCCTTGATTCAAGATCTAAGGTGCAGCTTCATTAGCATTATCATCCTCACTAATCGTAGCAACTTTAGCAGATTTTCCGCTTTTTTTATCCAACCATGGTTTCAAAGGAGAAATCATTTTTGGATATATTTATTTTCTTTACTGAACTATGAAAGGGAATTATACACAACCCCACGGCGGGCGCCAAAATGTTTACACCAAAAATGGTCTAAACACCCAAGGTACTAAAACTGTACTCTACCAGTTTGGTAAGAAATAAATCGAAATGTGTTTAATCAGCAATTAAAAACGAAAAATGTAAGAAAAGGTAAAGTAGAGACGATATTTATAGTGGTTCAGCCGTTAATTAGGCCTACGTCCACTGTGAAGGTGTTTCTCAATCTTATAATGAGGATTACAAAATACATCAATTCTCTCTTTCCATACATCTCTATATTCACTCAATATACCCTCATTTATATATTTCAATCTTGGAATTATACAAGAGAATGGTAGAATTTGAGGAGAAGAAGGATGGATGAATGATTGAGAAGGAGGATGTCTTCGTTTTCCTTGATCACAAGATTGTTCTTGACGCCATGGCCGAATCAGTGGTTGAGGATAGAATTTAGTAGCACTTTGTGGTTTCAAAGATTGGATCCCCTTTATGTTGGCAGCCATGGTGTATTTATAGGTGAGGTTGCCCTAGCAAATGATCTGAATTCTGTTTATGCAGGCTACGGGCCGCTCATTCTATTAATTACAATCATGCCATCGGCTAGCTGCAGCCAGCTATCCAGAGCCGTATTTGGTTGTCATGCGCGAGTGACTCAATGGAGAGAGCGTCTTAAGTAGTTGAGCAGGTCCATAGGAGTAGGCGTCCTTGTGAGAATGAATGCTTTGGCAAAATTTTATAAGAGCAGAATGTGGGATTGGAATCGACACTCCTTTGTTCCTTACGCGACCGACCATGTCTTTTTGTTGCCTTTGTACGGTGATGTTAGTCCCTAAGGCTATGTTATGAGGTCGCTTCCGCCTATGTTGAATGGACGACTTGCTTTGTTTCGGTGTTTGAGCGGCTTTGTCCCAATATAAACGATCGACCTTGGCTTCCGCACCTGAATCACGATTCGTGTCTAACTTTGGTTGGAGACTTAGTCACATAAGATGTTGCAAGCGCTTGTACTATAGCTCCATCTCAGGCTTGGTCTTTTGACGGGAAATCAGTGAGCGACTTTACAGGATATATGATCTCTATCCTTTTTGGGCCGCACTTCCCATTACATATCGTGCCATCATCCTCAGTCGTACTAGTTGACTTGACTTGTCTTGGGCTTGATATCATGCACGACCGACCCTGATGATATCCATTCTGCATCCTTGGTTCAATGTGCATATGGATTTTTTAGGGATTAACAGTCGACATCTGAAGAGTTTGATTGAAGAACTCATTAGAAAGATCCAGCTTCAACAGTATGTGAAGAATCCTCAAAACACCCCAACTTCCCAGGGATAAAATAATACCACCAATCAATCCGGTTCTAGTGAAAAATCCTAAACACCCATTAACTCAAGAGCGATAATCAACGATTTTTGGAGGGCCCCACCCAGCCGAGAGAAGCTGGGCAGACCTGGAGAGATATGCTAACGAGTTGAAGGGTGCCTCAAAGGAAGAAAGATGTATGATCCTAAGCAACGAGCTTCCAATGAAGATGCCTAAAACTTTGGCTGATGATGTGGTATTCAGAGATAGTGATTCTGACGGTCTACTTACACCAACAGTCGATGCCATGGTGATCACAATTGGTCCCAGCCCTGCAGTTATGAAAAGAGTACTGGTTGACACGGAGGCATCCGTTAATGTGATCTTTATAAATACGTTTCAGAAAATGAATCTCCCTATGGCGGAAGTACGAGCCTACCCAAATAAAATCCATGGATTTACTGGACAACCCACACAATCCATTGGTATAATTAACTTGCTCGTGGAACTGGCAGACGGAGAATGCAAGGTCTCTATGATGCATACTTTCATCTTGGTGGATGAGCTCTCCGCCTACAATGCGTTCCTCGGGCGACCGACTCTCACAAGCTTTAAGATTGCGTTATCTCCATGGTGCTCAACCATGAAGTTTCCAACTGAGAATGGAGTTGGCATAATTAAGGGCGATCAGGCCACTATGAGGGATTGCTACGTAACAGAGTTGTGCGAGGCTAAGAAGAAAGACTTGGGAAATAATGCGGAGGCTATGCTCCACATTCGGGGACTCCCCTTATAGAAATTAAGGAGTGGTCCCTGCGCTGGTGAACACAGCGGGGCGCAAAAAGAAATTGATCCTAGAAAAACCAGTGCATAGGACGAGAGAGCGGCTCAAGCTGAGATCACAATTCCAATAGCTGTTAATCCAAAAGATATGAACCGCGTGTTGAATATATGGTTTTAGTTAAGCCCCAAATTGAAGAATCAATTGATTGTCCTTTTTAATGTTAATTTAGATGGGTTCGCATGGAGCCACTCTGACATGTGCGGCATATCACTAGATATTGCAGTTCATAAGCTTAACATTGATCCATATATTCCATCTGTTAAACAGAAAAGGAGGACCCAGGGGCCGGAAAGATCAAGGGCCTTAAAAGAACAAGTCGATAAGTTAATGGAAAATGGCTTCATCAAGGAATCTACCTATCCAAATTGGGTCTCCAACCCTGTGCTTGTGAAAAAATCAAACGAAAAATGGAAAGTCTATGTAGCCTATTCGGATCTTAATAAAGCATGTTCAAAGGACAGCTTTCGCCTTCCCAGAATAGATAAGTTGGTGGATTCTAAGGCTAGGCATGAGTTGTTATCTTTTATGGATGCGTATTCTGGCTACAATCAAATCATGATGTATGGACCGGATCAAGAGGACACGAGTTTTATCACCGATCTTGGCTTATATTGCTACAAAGTGATG